>CM073580.1:5840221-5889039 GCA_037074715.1 Magnolia kwangsiensis
AATTCAGGTTGATATAAATTTAATAAACAAAGCATATCATATGTCCTTGGTCGGGCATACAGAATGTATAATCCTTTAAAGCATATGGATCACATCTTTTCATCCATGGTCAGGCATGGAGAGATGTAAATCCTGTTTCTTCCTCTATAGGAGACCTGTTCATGGTCAGACACAAGCACCTATAATAATATTCTAAACAACATCCATATCTAGACTTTGATCGAGCTCATATAATGGAGAAGTACGGAAATCTCAGGAAAGCACACTAGAAAAAGAAACAAATCAATCCAATTAAAATAAATTCAACATAAACAAGAGTCAATCAAATTAGGGGCTTCATCTCAGCCCTAGCTAAGAAGAATTAGCTATCCATAAAATTAATTAGAAAAAAAGAAATATAAAATAAAAATATTAAAAACATTCCCTTATCTCTCTTCTTCCTTCTTCTCTCTCTCCTCCTTGTCTCTGGATCTTCCTCCACAGGTCTGAATCCCTGCTCCCTACGTCCAAAACCTCCTTATATAGCTACTGAAGTGGTGAAAATCGAATTTGAATCGGATTTGGAAAGCTATGCATGCCCAACGAAAGCTTTTTCGTAGTCAAGTTCGGTGCCTCGAAACACGCCACTTTCTTCGCTCAAATTCCAAAGAAACACCGTCCCTTAGGACTTTCTTGGGTCCTCTACATGATAGACGGTTTAAATCTGCCATATGATCAAAGATGGTGAGCCAAAATCACCTGAAAAAGTCAGTTTTCACGGATGTGCGAAACCTTTCGCACCATTTCGCTGTTGTGATCGGTGGGCCCCAAAGAGGTACTTTTAGGAAAATTCACTCCATCCATTACATTCAGAACGAAATTTCAGTAAAGAATGAGTGGTTTTGAACATCCATTGGCGCGACTCAGAGAAAAAATTACAAAAGGATCAGTTTTAAACGTTGCAGGACAGCCCTTTTATGGCCCCTATATCGTACACGTGTGATTACATGGGTCAAAATTGTAAACATGAGTTTGTAGTGTTTGCAGCTCTTTAAAAGGTGGACGGTGCGAATTTTCCGTATGGGGCATGTGTGGGGCCCACAGTCGACCACAAGAATGGACTTTTTGTCCGTTACGCGGCTTGAAAACGGAAACTTCCGTTTTTTGGAAGATGCTGTGGGTAGGCGCTCGTCAGCACTGCTGACCGATATGGCGCCGCTCGAGCACGTGTGTACACCATGTACACACGTTGTACATAAGGGCCCACCGTAATGTTTGTGAGAAATTTGCACTGTCCATCCTTTTTACCATATTATTTCAACCATCAGTACCAAAATTGATGTATATTCAGATATCCAGCGGGCCTCACTTAATGAATTAATGGGTGATCTGTCTGTTGGCCCACTTCCCGAGATCTTTAATGGCTGAAATTTAATATGTACGGTTAATTTATGGCCCACATCGTATGTATGAAGTTTTGTGTCAATCGGATGGCGGGAACCATGTGATCTTGCATTCTAGACCATTTTCGGGCCTTTTTAAACGTGAACGACTTGATTTCCTCAGGTCCCTGGCGTGTAAATCCATTGATCTTAGTTCTTTGGAGTGCGTCCTTGCTCTGGTGACTTCAGAGCGTCAAATTCATGCTTTTAATATCATTTTTTAATCCATGCTCTTGATTTCATCCTGTAATAAAAACACAATTAAAATATGGCATTAAGCTTTATCATGTACGTAAAATCTGGCAATAATCGGGGTCTGATATGTAATATTCCACCCTCATCAGACACTGATGGGGTAGTATGTTATACATGTCTGGTGATGACAAATCAGTTTCAGAGCTCAGTGATACATGATACCATACTGATAATTAGGACATTTGGCAATACATTTCCTGAAACATGTACATGCCAGCCCCTCTTATGATTCAAAAATAGATCCCCCTAAAAAACCTGTGGCCATATAGATTTTTTGTAATCTTGAGGCTAGAATTGCGAAAAACAATCCTCCCTAATTTTTTACTTAGGGCCAGTTTGGCTTCATGGAAAAAGAATGAGAAAAAAGTGTTTCTTGGAAATTGTTGCAAAGGAAAAGCTGCTTCTTGTAGTGTCTCCTTCAGCATATCTCTAGTATGATTGTTTCATTACTTTTTTGGGTTTAGATTTGCCTTGATATTTGTTAAGCTTGTTATATTTGTACTTCTTGTAGTGTCTCCTTCAGCATATCTCTTGTAAAAATTGCTACTGCATTAGCTGAAAAATGTGATTGCTCTGTCTAGGTAGCCATATCCAATTGGGAGCACATGATTTGTAGAGATGTGGGAGCACTAGATCATTTCTCTAATTTAAATTTCAGTTTACTCAGTTCATAATTTTTGTGTTCAGATATCCCAAATACCAAAAGCATTAGTTAATGCATACAAGAAAGTAGCAAGAACGTGGGAGGAAAAAGTGTGCAAAAGATGTATGTCTCTAGCAAGGAGTCAAGGACCATATCCTCAGCATATATGTATGAGAAATGATCTAGTGCTATCAAACCACTATAAGCTATAGTGGTCCTAGTTGCATCAGTATGCTTGGACAGTCCAAAAAATCAATCTGAATTGTCCAATTAACTCCAATAGACATTTCAAGGGCTACCCTGCAAAAATCACATTGTTTAGATTCTCCAATTCATCTTTAATTTGGTCTGGTCATTTATTGCTATACCTTTTCCAAGCCACAGATGGTATGGTTAGAATTGCCAAACAAAAGGCTTCTTTAGAATCATTGGCAAGACTCTTATTGACTTTTGGCCTTGAAACAGACAACTGAATGGGCATTGGTTGCCTAATAGAGTAACAAATGAGAAAGAAATCCCATTTAAAACACAATACATTATGCCTAGGTTTGTAAGCGTGGTCTGCTACAAAGTATACAATCCACCTACTGTAATTAGGATACACTAGGATTATATAGATATGGGATCATGTTTGGTGATCAAAACCAAAAAAAAAAATGAAGAAGAAGAAGAAAAGAGCCCCTTATTTTCATTAGACACACAAAACACTGTCTCGGTAAGAAAAACGATAAGAAAAGAAAAGAAAAGGAGAAGGAAGATGAATCAGATTCCACTGTGGTCGCTTCAGATGGCAATGTTATAGTTATTCTTTTAGCGGATCACGATGTATGTCCCACGACTATGAATCAGGACACCGACTGGGTGATTGACTCAGAAACTTCTTTTTATGTGACTCCACGCAGAGATTTCTTCACAAGCTACAAGTCAGGTGACTATGGTATAGTGAAGATGAAAAATTCTGGTGTATCGAAGATTGTAGGGGTTGGTGATATTTGTGTGAAAACTGATGTGGGCTGCACATTGGTTCTTAGGGATGTAAGGCATATCCCAGACCTTTGTCTCAACTTGATGTCGACAGGAAGGTTGGATAATGATGGCTATGAAAGCCGATTTGCTGGTGGGCGCTGGAAGCTTATCAAAGGTTCGTTGATTGCAGCCAGAAGAAAGAAGTGTTGCACCCTATACAAGGCATGTCACAGTGTGTGCAAGGGTGGATTGAACATAGCGAAAGATTCAACTATTGACATATAGCACAGGCGTCTAGGTCAAATAAGTGAGAAAAGGGCTTCAGCTACTAGCAAGGAAGCGGCTCCTTCCAAACATGACAGGTATGCCTCTCAAAACCTGTCTTAATTGTTTCTCAGGGAAACAGCATAGAGTTTCGTTTGTTAAATCTGCTTCTCATGTTAATAAAGTATATGCATTAAATTTAATTTATTCTGATGTTTGTAGTCCTATGAGGATAAAAACCTTAGGCGGGGCATTGTATTTTGTCACTTTTATAGATGATGCATCTACGAGGGTTTGAGTTTATGCATTGAAATCAAATGATGAGGTCTTTGATGTGTTTAAATTGTTTCATGCTATGGTCGAGAGAGAGACAAGTAGATCATTGAAGTGCATCCGCACTGACAATGGTGGTGAATACATTGGTGACTTTCATGAGTACTGTAAGTCCCTAGGTATATGACATGAACAGACGGCTCCCAAGACCCCCCAACATAATGATATAACTAAGCGAATGAATCACACTATTATAGAGAGAATTAGATGCATGTTATCCCATGTGGAGTTGCCCAAGACGTTTCGGAGAGAAGCAATGAACACAGCGGCGTATCTAATAAACAGGTCTTCATCAACCTTGTTGAATGAAAAAGTGCCTGAGAAGGTGTGACTGGATAGGATCCATCGTACAGTCATCTCAGGGTGTTTGGATGCAGGACATCCGTTCACGTACCAAAGGATGAGAGGTCCAAACTCGATATGAAGATCAAACAGTGTGTGTTCTTGGGGTACGGTGATGAAAAGTTCGGTTATAGGTTATGGGATCTGACCGAGAGAAAGCTCGTCAGGAGTAGAGATGTGGTATTCTTTGAAGATCAATGTATAGAAGATATTGGTAAGCTAGAGAAGAACCAGCCTAGTTTAAGTGAGCTAGAGGACATGGATCCGATTATTTCTCCCATGGTGCCTGATGACGGGGGAGTACAGCAAGGTGCAGAGGACGAAGGAGTTCATACAGAAAATGGACTAGGGGAGCAGCCCCACTTGATCCACCTGCTGAGCCACAAGTGAGGAGGTCATCGAGGGACAGACAGCCGTCCAAGAGGTACTCACAGCATGAATACATTATGCTGACTGATGGGTAAGAACCAGAAAACTATTCTGAGGCCCTAGCCGATGAGCATAAGGAGGAGTGGTTGAAAGCTATACAAGAGGAGATGAAATCCTTGCATAAGAACCATACCTATGACATGGTGAAACTGCCTAAGGGCAAGAAAGCTTTGAGCAACAAGTGGGTGTTCAGAAAGAAGGTTGAGCAGAAGAATTCACAAACAAGGTTCAAGGCCAGACTTGTGGTCAAAGGGTTTGGTTAGAGGAAAGGCATAGATTTCGAGGAGATATTCTCACCAGTGGTGAAGATGACATCCATAAGGGTGTTGCTTGGGTTGGTGGCTAGCATATATCTGAAGATAGAGCAATTAGACGTTAAAACTGCCTTTCTTCATGATGACCTAGAAGAAGAGATCTATATGCACCAACCAGAGGGGGTTCGAAGTCAAGGGCAAGGAGCATATGGTGTGTAGGCTGAGGAAGAGCTTGGATAGGCTGAAACAATCTCCACAACAATAGTACAAGAAGTTCAATTCGTTCATGTTACATTATGGGTATGACAGAACGGAGTCGGACCACTGTGTATTCACACGCAAGTTCTCATATGGTGATTTTTTAGTTCTACTGTTATACGTTGATGACATGCTTATCATGGGAAAAGACATCAAAAAGATCGACAGGCTGAAACAGGAGTAAGGCAAGTCTTGTGCGATGAAAGACTTGGGCCCGGCTAAACAGATCCTATGAATGAAGATAATCCGTGACAGAAGCAGTAGGAAGCTTTGACTGTCACAAGAGCAGTATATTGATAAAGTCCTATAGCGGTTAAATATGAATGCAACGAAGCCGGTCAGTACTCCATTGGATGGGCACTTCAAATTAAGCGACGAGAAGTGTCCTAAGACGAAGGTAGAGGTGGAAGAGATGTAGAAGATACCCTACGCGTCAGCTGTAGGAAGTTTGATGTATGCTATGGTGTGTACACGCTCAGACATAGCATATGCGATTAGTGTTGTCAGCTGATATCTTGCCAATCCTAGCAAAGAACATTAGGCAGCGGTGAAATGGATACTGCGGTATTTAAGAGGCTCATCCAGGTTGAGCCTATGCTATGGTGACGGTAAACCTGTGTTAGAGGGCTACATAGATGCAGATATGGCAGGTGATATAGACTCCACGAAGTTTACATCGAAGTTCATGTTCACGTTTGTAGGGGGAGCGATTCTTGGTAAAGCAAGTTACAGAGGGTCGTAGCATTGTTAACGACAGAGGCCGAGTACATCGCAGTTACAGAAGCATGCAAAGAGATGCTTTGGATGAAGTGGTTCCTATAGGAACTTAGCCTGAAGCAAGAGGAGCATGTGGTTTATTGCAATAGTCAAAGTGTTATACACTTAAGTAAGAATCTAAGTCAGCATTCCAAGTCGAAGCACATAGAGATTCAGTATCACTAGATCAGGGATACTTTAGAACAGAAGGTGTTACAGCTTGAGAAGGTCCACACGGATGATAATAAGTCAGACATGATGACCAAGGCTTTGCTCAAGGGCAAGTTTGAGGTTTGTAGAAACCAGACTGGCTTGAAGAAGGTGAATCCCTCCTGGGTAAAAAAGGAAGAGATTTGATGGGATTTTTTCACCTGTCGTCGACTGGTCGAGATCCCTACTCGACCGGTCGTGGGCTGGTGTTCAACCAGTTGTGGAGTTGAGTCATGACTTAATTAAAAGTTCAACGAGTTTGGACTATTTGCTCTGGGGTGCTTGACCGGTCATGGGTGGTTTACGACCAGTCATAGGTGGCACTCGACCGGTCGTGGGTTTGTCTCGACCGGTCGTGGTTACGCAGAATCGTTCCGCGATTTTGCGGGGATTTCATATCGCAAGTCATTTCGTAACCAGGATGCGGAAGGGAGTTTCCTAAAACTATAAAAAGGGGTTTCTACGATTTTTCTAAGGTATGATGTGTAGATGAAAAACACAAGAGGGCTATCAAAGATGTGAGAGAGAGAGAGATAGAAAGAGAGAAAGGAAGCTTATAGAAGAGAGGTTATGCTCGTGGAGGTGATCTACTGTGCAATCAATATATCAGCGCTTCTACGTCCTCGTAATCGGTGAGATCTCTCTGTTTTCTTTATTTCTCTTATTGTTTATCCACTCCTACATGAGTGATGAAGGTTTGATCATAGCAAGGTGTGCTTGTGATCGGTTGTAACGTTCTACTTTATAGTGGATTGTTGATCTGGACGATCATAGAAAGATGTGCTTGTGATCGGTTGTAACGTTTTACTTTATAATGGATTGTTGATCAGGATGAGGTCCCGTGGTTTTCACCTTTTTGAGAGTTTTCTACGTAAAAATCTCTTGTGTGGTGTGTGATTAATGCTTTGATTTATTTTCATTACATTATTATTCCATAATTTTGATTTGTTCTGGAAGGCTAGATACTAAGGTTTTGTGCAAGGCCCCTAACAAGAAGACTTCCCATTCGATGAAATCCAAGATATTTTGTTTTCCTTTACTGCTAGAGCCCCATTGCAAGTTCATCAATGCATCAAGGACTTCGAATGGGAGCTGGTTTTCCATCAAGAACATGTCCCGAATAATGAGAGGAATGAGGTCATTGCTTATCTCTAACATGGTTTTTCCTCCATCGAATGGGGCCTGGTTGTCGATGAAATGTAAAACGAAGCAACCATCTAAGAACATCATGCGTGCGAAATCATCGTCGTTGATCCTTTTGGTCACCATCTCGACAACGTCGCTGATCCTTTTGGGCACCATCTCGGCATCGTAGAACCCCTTCCACACCCCTGTCAATTCCATGAACTTTTCGTAGATCGCTCCCCTCCCTCCAGTTTTGTCTTTCAATTCATCGGCGAATTGGTTTTCCATTGGCTTGAGATGTTCATCATCGTGGTGGTAAGGTCCCAAGGACACCACCTGAGCATCGAAGTACTTCTTGTCCAGTTTATACTCGTGAAATTTGGCCGGAGCCTTGGGTATCCAATGTTTAGACTTGGCTTCCGGATCGGGTTGCTGGCGATCATCTTCACCAAATATGGGAATAAACCACTCCTTAATTGGATCTCTTACGGCCATTCCGGTGGCAGGGGACAATGCAATTCCTGTACTTAATTTCCTCTATTTGTAGTTGATGTCCTACAGCTTCTGATTGAAATTACTCTATTGAGAGAGTGTCACATGATCCGGTCTTATACAGGAGGACGGATCCACCACAGATGTTTGTAGAATATGTTTAATAGACTCCTCTGGCGTAGTGCAGAACACAGCACCGACGTCTACACGTTACAAAGCTCTGTTAAACCCTCCATGATGCATGTGTTCTATCCACACCCTCCGTCCATTTTTCCATGTCATTTTAAGATATGAACCTAGAAAAATGAGACAGATGCAAGGTTCAAGTGGACCTCACCGTAGGAAGCAGTTATGGCAATGTCCCACCTTCGAAACTTTCAAAGGCCCCACCGTAATGTTTATTTTATATATCAACCTTTTCTCAAGGTCACATAAAACTTGATCCAAAACTTGCATGGCCCATAATGAAAGGACAACACAAATATCAACTTGATCCAAAACTTCCGTGGCTCATAATGGATGGATGGCATAGATAATATGCATGTTAAACTGCATTGCGAGATTTAAGAGTTATTTCCAACCCGAGGGAAAACGCACGCATTGTATATCCACCCCGTACATCTGTGTTTCCCACTCATTTTAGCGGTGCACGTCCCTAAAAATGAAGCTGATCTAATTCTCATGTCGGCCTCACTGCAGGAAACAATGTTGATTCAATATCCACCATTAATAACTTCCTATGGCCCACCTAATGTTTATTTGCCATTCAATATGTTGATAAGGTCACACGGAGCTAGATGCAAGGAAAACACCACTGTAAGCTTGATTCAAATCTCCCGTGGCTAACAAGAAGTTTTTAATGGCAGATATTCAAGTGTACGGGTAGATTGCGCCCCCATCGGGTTGTGTGCATGTCATTTAGTTTTTTTGTGCCATTAATTTGTTAGGACGTTTGGCATAATACTTCAAAACTAAGGTGCCCCACCCCACGTGATATGTCTGCTATAGACAAAGATAATTAAAGGCCGAGGGAGTGGTTTGAGATTTATTCACGTGCACATGCACGTCACGAGAAACCTGTTACTGTAAATTATTTATTTATCAGATTTTAACTAGAGATATAAATAATTTTTTAAAAGATATTAAGAAGAAGGAAAATGAGCAAAGAATGAGAAGGAGAACAATTAGCAAGAGGTAAATTCCTTCTCTGGGATGTATGCACACACCCTGTTAAAGGGTCAGAGAGAGAGAGGCCTTTTCAAGGGAGAGAGAGAGAGGGAGGTGTTCCTGTCCAGATGTATAGGGTTGGAATTATAAAGGGCTTTTTCCCCATGGCCGCTTGCCTTTTGGGCTATGGACCAAAAACCTCCACCTTTAAACTATTTCTGAGAAACCGCTTATAGTTTTCATTGTTAGAGATTAAACCTCCTACTGTTAGTTTACTGTACGAATGAATTTGTTTATTTTCGTATTAACGGAACTGCCCTCACCTTACCGCACTTTGCAATTTCCCCTCGCTGCCTTTTTTTTTTTTTTTTGTTATCTTTTTACACACTCACACACACCCCCACACACTCACGCTGGTGGAATCTCACCACCTATGGGTACACGAACCCTTGACCGGGAGT
This sequence comes from Magnolia kwangsiensis, assembly GCA_037074715.1. Lineage (NCBI taxonomy): Eukaryota > Viridiplantae > Streptophyta > Magnoliopsida > Magnoliales > Magnoliaceae > Magnolia > Magnolia kwangsiensis. The sequence continues at coordinate 5,849,598 of CM073580.1, forward strand.
TGAAATTCCTCCTGAGAGTCTAGCACCCTTTTGTTTAATACTCTTTTCCCTTGCTGCCTTAATTCATGGGCATGCTACTTTAACCCTACACCGTATGTAAGGCCCACCTTACTATTTGTGAAAAATCCATCTGTCCATCTGTTTTACCACCTAATTTTAGCGTATGAGGGCAAAGTGGGACCTATAATTGCCCCAAGATTCTTTAGCGGTGGATGTTCAATTTCCACTGTTTCCTGTCACTAGACCTACTGGATACCGGTATTGGCCTCATTTTTTAGTCCATTGCATAATATGAGCTGAAAAAACAGATGAACGGGGTGGATTTGTCAAAAACATCCTATGGCTCAACGAATGTTAAAACGGGGATCTTAATTTAATCCCCTCTATTTCATGTTCTGCTATTTCATGTTCATGTGACCAGCTTTAGCTCTCCGTCAATCTCTTTTTTGTCCCATTTCCATGAACAGAGTGAATTGGTCACAAATATCATTGTCAACCCCACTTTTGTCGAATAACTTCTGAACTTAATCTGCCATGTGTTCCACCTGAGCTTGTTCATCGGCCTCATGTTTGGCCACAACCCATAAAATGAGCTTCCGTGCACCACCGCACCTATCTTCAGGTAGAGACAGACATTCATGTGGACCCCACCTATCCTTGTGCGCTTTGCAGGGTGGAAACGGATTGGCTACTCTCCCTGACACCAGCCAATGGCTGGTGGTCGGTGCTATGTGGGCCCCACCATGATGTATATGTTTCATCCATGCCGTCCATCTATTTTTAGAGATCATTTTACAATATGAATCCAAAAATGAGTTATATCCAAATCTCAAGTGGAATACATTACAGGAAACAGTGTTGAATGAGGGTCAAAAATTAAAAATATTTTGGGGGCTATAAAAGTTTTGGATCAAACTGATATTTATTTTTTATCTTCATCTGGGCCTGTATGACCTAATCAACATATTGGATGTCAAATGAACAGTATGAGGGCCTTGGGAGGATTTTAATGGTTTATATCCAATCACTATTGTTTTCATGTGGTGTGGTCCACCTGAGATTTACATCCCTCTCATTTTTTGGATCAAAACATAAAATAATCTGTAAAAATGGATGAACGGAATGGATGAAATACATACATCATGGTGGGGCCCACAGAGCACCGACCACCAGCTACGGAGCTTGCAGGGGGAATAGCCAATCCGTTTCCTTGCAACATCGGCTCAAACCGAACAAAAAGGGGAGTACGGTCATTTTGCAAAAATAAAATTTCCCGCGAAAGCCTTTGGCAGGAAGTTCCGCACTGGGATGTAATGCGGGGCTGCCATGATGTTTCTAAACAATCCACCCCATTCATCCATTTTTTTCGGATCATTTTAAAGAAGAGACCAAAAATCAGGTGAATACAAAACTCAACAACCATGTGTGAAGGAAAATCGGAGAAAGAGTTTTCCATCGTTGAAATTTTCCGAGGCTCCATCTTGATGTGTATATGTCATCCAAACTTTTTATAAGTTTATTACCACTGGGATTAAGTGAAAACACAAAACTATTAACCTTATGCTCAACTTTTGTGGCGATACAAATGTTTAAACAGTGGTCAATGAATCCCCACTGTTTCCGCTCATGCGGCCCACTTGTGTTTTGGATCCAACTGATTTTTGATATAATGTCCTAAAATGATCTGAAAAAAGGATGGATGGGGTGGATTTTTCAGAAGCATCATGGTGGGCCCCACATAACAGAACTTTCTGCGAAAGGCTTTTACAGGATATCCTAGTTCAGATAAAATCAAGTGGGGGCATGAAACAGTAACATCTGTGATTAACCAGGGTTAAAATTGACATTTTGATAATTAACAACACATTCTTATCTATAAGTGGCCGCAAAACATTCTTGAAATGTGTGGATGGATTTAAGGAAATAATTTAAAAGTGAGAGAATTTTTGTCTATAGCCAAAAAGGCAGGCTGCCATATGGAAAAATCTCAATTATAAATAGGGAATTGGACGGTGGTTATTAATTTTGATAACAGATTGTGTACCGACTAACTCAGTATGCTAAGCGTATTGACTAAACTTTGTGGGGCCACTGTGATTTATTTATTTTATCCACTCCCTCCATCCATTTAACCAAATAATTTTAGGGATTAAGCTCAAAATTGAAGCATATTCAAATCTCAAGTGGACCACACCACAGGATACAGTGTGAATTGAAAGTCTACCACTAAAAAAATCTTGGGAACAAGGAAGTTTTGGAACAAGCTAATATTCATGTTTTTCTTTGTTCATTTTTTATGATGTTATGAACAGGTCGAATGACAAATAAACATCATTCCGAGACTTAGAAAGGTTTCAACCATCGAAACCATTATTTCCACGGTTTCCTGTGTATAGCCGACTTGAGCTTAGGATATGCCTCAATTATTGGCTCATTCCCTGGATTGAGTTAGAAAATATGGATTGCTGGCTTATCAGCCCCATACATTCACAATGGACATATCCTGAGTCTAATACCGGAAGTTTGCAAATTTCCCAAATTTGATTGCGGAAAATTTACAAGTTTTAAGTAAACATCATTAAATTTTTTAATTAAGATTAGATTTGTAGGTCGAAGATTTGGAGTATAATTGACCGTCCACCTAACAAATAACTTCCAATATATTATTTCTGTGTGACATCCAACACTTTCAATAAGTTGGCCCCATCACAAGATCACGTAGTACAAAAATATTTCCAATCCACACATTAGGTGGGCCACACATAAAAAAAAAGAATGTTTAATATTGATAAATAACAAAATACAAGTGTGGTGAATTCATGGAGTGAATGTGGCTAATTTTCATGCGAGATAACCTAGTGATTTGAGTTTTCAAATTAGTTAGAGTCGAGTTTGATTGTAAGACCTGTAACTCTGTGAGACTAATCGTATGCTCATTTTTTAGTATCGACATGTTCTAGATGGACCAGATTGACGAGCTTCAATCATAATTCTATTTTAGTATCACAATGACCCAAGACTTGTACCTCGACGACCGCTCAGGAATTGCAATTCCAATGTCACGTGACACACTCCATTTCGATACCCAGATTAGAAGTTATAGTCTTTAGCGCAATTCGAAATGGGCCACCCAACATATATGTGGCGCGGGCCCCACTTGCCCAAAATCTCCAGGGAGTCCAATCAATCCATCACTCACACACCTCTCCCTCCCCATTAGTCAAACAAGCCCATGCCTCCCATCATTCACCCATACCCTTCCCCATGATAAGCTACTCTCTCCTCTGTTTCTCTCTTCCCATCCTACCTCTTAATCTTTTCGAATTCCCCTCTTTATCCAAGAAGTTATACCATAAAACTTCCAAACTGCTCCCATTTATACAACTTTTATAGCAAGTAAGAAGAAAAAAATGAAAAGATAGAGAGAAGAGATTAGAGAAAGCTGGAGAGAAATTAGAGAGGAAAGAGAAGAAAGAGATTAGAGGGACAAGAGAGAGTGCTTAGAGAAAGAGTGTTTAAGAGAGAACTTGATGGAAATTTTGAGGGTTAGAGGAGTTTAGGAGGAGGTAGGTCCATTCGAGTTGATCGATATATGATTTGACCCGATCCGGCCGTTCAACGTCATTGTGAGTATAAGGTAGGATAGACTTTTCATTTTTTTTCCCTTTCTTTCTTTTATTTCCATGGACCCACAAGGGTGGGACCTACCTTATTTATATGTTAATTGTGCATGGAGGGCCCCATAGTGAGGGGGCCCACTCGTAGCCATCCAATGGCCAATCTCTTCCTTCCTCCCTTTTTTTCTTTTATTTTTTTTATTTTTGTTTATTTTTGTTTTTTTTTGGTAGATGGTTAGTGCACCCACTGTCAATTCACACTTCACTATTGGCCACCCCCATTAGGGAATCGATACTAAGATCTATTGAGAGTCAAATATTGCATATCAGACCCCAGTTATTGCCTGAATTTACGAACATGCATGGTACTATTTAATGACCCAATTTAACTGTGTTTGTGCTGTAAGATGTGTTTAGTAGCTTGGACTGAAACAGGGTGCTAAAGCATGAATTTAACGCTCTGATGTCACCAAGGTAAGGGACGGACTCTAGGGGAGTAAGATTGACGGATTTACATGCCAGAGATCCGAGAAAATTGACAAACTAAAGCTCAAGTGGCCTGAAAGTTGTTCAGAATGAAAGATCATAGGGTTTCCACCATCTGTTTGGTTTGAAACTACATACATGGCCTGAAGACTATAAATAAACTATACATGTCAAATTTGAGCCATCGAAACATATAGAAGTGGCCCAAAAAACAGATCAGCCCCTTAAATCCTTAAGTGGGGCTCACCTGATCTCTGAATATGCTTCAATTTTGGACTTAATGCCTTAAATGAGGGAACAAAATGGATGGACAACACAGATTTCTCACTAGAGTCACAATGGATCCTGCATGAATAGTGCGTATACATGGTGTACACGCACTGGCTGTGCACCGGACGGTAAGCCCGGTCAAAGACGGGCTGACCCGTCTCTCCTGTGTAAAACGTCCAGCAGATGGACTGACGTCCACCGGTTTTAAGTAATGGGGCCCACCCATCACTCCTATGCTAGATCTGGACCGTTCATTCACTCAAGAGGGTGTCCATAACCCTCGCCAAGGTGTCGTTTTGGACCTATACAAATGTAAACGCGTAAGATCACTGTCAAATGTACAATGAATGGTGGAAGAAAAGATTCAAGGGGCCACATCAAAGGATGTCCAAAAATAGCCTTATCCGACTAGTTTTTCGAGGTGAATCCAATGGGCAGATTGGATTTCCTTCCCACCAACAATCATGGGTCCACGGACCACCACAGCGCGAATGCGCAGGCTCTTTTTTGCAAACAGAGCCTGCGAACGAATCTTGTGGGCCACCATCGTACTTCATCGGTCTGATCTGGACCGTCCATCAAAAGCCCACGGTCCATATCATCAAAGCCTAGGTGACTGAATTGCAGAAGATAGTGAAGATTGGTTTTCAAACCATTTAAACAGAAGACCAATGGTGAAATGAACGTTCTTTGGGCCACACCGAATTCAAGCCATACCACGTCATTTCTAACTAGTTTTTCGTGATGCATCCAATGGATGGAGTGGATTCCTCTGGAAATCCTGATCATGGGCCCCACCAACTATCAGCGCACGACGTTTGCAGGCCCTGCTGCGAACGTCCAACTGACCATCCTCTCTCCACCGACCTCCAGCAGCTATAAAAGAAAGACGAGAGAGAGAGAGAAGAGGCATTCAATCCGGGGATCCAATCTTGGACGAGCAGCCGTGGAGGCATGAAGTGAAGAAAAGAACATGAGAGAGAAGCAACCGGCTGTGGATGGTTTCGGTTTTCTTTTTTTCTACATTGTTCTTTTTCTTCTTTCCTTTAGAATTTAGTTTGACGACGTCCGTGATTGGCTAAACCTCTTAGCTAGGGCTAAGAGGTAAAGCTTGTAATATGATTGGGATGATTGCTTTATTTTGATTCATGTTTTGTTGAACTCTTATGGATTCCAGTTATTTATGAAGGTATATTTTTAATTTTTATTGGTTTGTTGTGACTTAAATTACAATAGATCTGTAATAGCTTGATGTGTCTTTTTTTCTGAATTGAGGTTGTGAAATTAATAATTTTTTCCTTATTCCTCTTTTTCTTCTTCTTATATATTGCCTATCTTTTCTGTAATAGAACTCCAAAATGACCAAAATGTAACATTCAAGAAATACTTTTGTAGGAACACCATGTTGGTGAGATGTGACCTTTTTCCACAACTATATTTTATTTTCCAATAGCACGTGTATTTTATTTGATGGTGTTTTTCATGTAAATGTAATTTATGGCTTACATGCCTTGGAATTTCAATTACTTTTCCATGTGTAGGATGGCTCCAGAGGTTTTATAGCCAAGAAGTGGATCTGATTTCAAGTGAGTGTTACTCTATACAGAGAACCTTGAGCTTATACTTCACTATTGTAAATGTGTCTTGCAGTTTTTTAGTGCATGCTAGGTACTGTTAGCTTATTCACGGGGTGTTTTCATGTGGAGGATGGACTCTGGGAAGTTTAACCGTAGTAGTCTTCTGCATATGCTCTAAGAGAACATCTATGATCTGGTTTCGGGGTGAAAATCTCTTCAAAAGTCATGCCAATTTTATATTTTATAATTAATATTATAATCACAGTTATAAATTTTAAGCTACACTGACCCATTATTTTGAGAAAAAAATCTGCATGTTGTCATGGTACAAAACATGGCGTGGTGTTTACTCTTATAATCATCTTAAAAAAGGTTTAGTGAATAGAATTTGTCAATTTTCTTTCCCATAACGTGACTTGCTTTTTGTTCACGTCACAACGTGTACCTGATCTGAACCTATCATCAGGTAGGATCTCTAGTCTCTACCTTGGGTGGGCCATGTCCCAAAATGACAGTGATTTGCCTAGTCTCTACCTTGGATGGGCCATGTCCCAAAATGACAATGATTTGGCAAATCCTAAATTTCATTGGAGTTTTGGGGAAGAAAGTGGATGGTTTTCAGACTATCCGTTTTTGCCAAAATCGATCAATCCAAGGGTTACATTGTCTAGTTGGCACAGGATATGGTATATGACCCATCCCATGTGCTAGTTATGTGTATTCTTTTCTTGCTTTGCGGGCATTATGATAAATTGTTGTTTCCTTAAAAAAAAACATTGGATTGAACCCTGGATCATTCACACACACCACACTGTCTCGGTTAGATCATCTAAACAAGAGGGAGATATCTAACACAAACTACAAACTACATTTTTTTAATTTTATTTTTTATTATCCTTTTTCTATCTGGTTGGATGTTTCCTTTAGCCATTCTTTGGGCGTGTTTTTTTTTTTTTTTTTTTTTTTTTTTTTTTTTTTTTTTTTTGAGTTTCCATGACAGGAACATCCTTTGGAAAACAATTTTAGTTGGTCAAAAAGTCATTTTGTTCAAATGAACACCAATACAAATGTGCAATGCTTGAGCAGAAAGATTGTACATACGTTTGGGCTTTCAGTTTATAAATACAAGTCCCATGGATCGTGATCGAAAGCGTTCATTCTATGGAACTCACCATCGATGGCTAATTCGCAAAAACTCTGTTGAATCATAAGACCCTAAATACATAATATTTATCCTATCTATTGAAAACCGTTGGTATGTTTCTTTCTAAGCCGTTTCTCCATAACTACCTATCGAGAGGTTTACAATGTTTCAACGCAGAATCTTTCCTGTGAATGGATCATTAACGATGTGGCCCAAAATATTGACGGTTTGGATATTTTAAAAATGGGACCAATTGTATGAATTGAGAATTCAAACCATACCATTCTATATAATCATCATAGTGCGTCCTAGAAGTTTCAAGGTCGGATGTCTCTTTTTCAAATATTTTCTTTGGTGTGGCTCAAATGAATCTCGTGTTAACATAATTTTTTTTCGGATTCGGGCCTAAACGATTACACATCTAATTGTCAGAATAGATTCTGCATACACATCATGGTGGGCTTCCGCCAAAAATTCAATTTTCCATATTTCTTCAATTGTAAAGAGAGTTTATATATATATATAGATTGTATGGGGTATGACTCTTGATTTTTTCGGGGCCCACTGCGATATTTATGTAATATCCATTACAAACATTGTCTATTAAGTTCAATATTGAGCCTAGAGATATGCACTAAAGAAAATAATTGGGAGAGACATGTCCACCCTTTATTTTAAAGGGTCCAACATTATACTTGCATCAAAATCCACTTCAACAACTAGATTATTAAAAATAAATAAATAAATAAAACATTTTACCAAAAATCATACCGATACATGAATTACTTGGGCCAGACTAATGGACACAATTTGGAAGGCGAGGATTACCTATACACTGTTTACAATCATGTGATCAACTTGAATTATAGATAGAATTGATTTTATCGGCCTGTTGCCTAAAATGGGATGACGCACCTTGTAGTCCAGGTTAATTTTCTAGAAAACATCACACTACAGCCCACCTAATCCATTGACTATTTGCTCATACCAGTGGCTTTGACAAAGGAAACACTAGTAACATATACCACCAACTGTAGTACTGTGTGTTGTTGGAAAAGCTCTATTGGCTCCACCATGATGTATGTATTTTATCCACGCCGCCCATCCATTTTTACAGATCATTGTAGTTCATGAGCACAAAATTGAGGAAGATCCAAATCTCAGGTGGACCACTCCACAAGAAACATTGGTGATTAGAAGATTAAAAACTTATTGGGGGCTATGAAACTTTTCAATTAAGCTGATATTTGTATTTTCTTTTCATCCATATCTCTGTGACGTTATCAGCTGGTTAGATGGAAAATAAACATTACATTGGTATCTATGAAGTTTATAATGGTATGTGTTCAATCACCACTTTTTTTTATGGTGTAGTCTACTTGAGATATCGATCTATCTATTTTTAGATTCATGCCCTAATGTAAGCGGGCAAATTAGATAAACAATGTGAATAAAAAATAACCATCATGGTTAGAGGTGGGCATCGAGTTAATTCAGACCGAGTTAGTGTTGACCCGACTCGATTCGGTTTTGAAATAGGCCTGACCAGAACTCGACCTGACTCGGTACCGAGTCCAGCATGCCTAACTTGATCCAAGTCTAGGTCTGGCTTGGACTAATCCGGATTGAGTATGACCTAATCACAAGTATCGATTTCGGTCAAGTCGGACCGAGTTTAGTTGGGTGCAGTGGGTGTTCACGAGCTGAAATCACAGCTCCATCCAGCCAATCCGCTTCCATCCGGGGACGTGGATTAGATACTGACAGGGTGAGTAGCAGAGTTAGCTACTGAAGTGACGTCACCAAGTTGGTGAGCCCACTATGATGTATGTGTTATATCCACACCCTCCATCCATATTAAGATATCATTTTAGGGCAATAGCCAAAGAATGAAGCAGATTAAAAGCTATAGTAGACTCCACCACAGAAAACAGTGGGGATAGTGATTCCCATCGTTGAAACTATCCTAAGGCCCACCATAATGTTTATTTGAAATCCAACCTGTTGAAAATTAAATAAGATATGAAATCAAGGAAAACACAAATATCAGTTTAATCTAAAACTTTTATGGCCTTTAGAAGTTTTTAATGGTGGGCGTCACTGTCCCTACTGTTTTCTATGTTGGGGTCCACTGGAGCTTTGGATTTAACTCATTATTTGGATGTTGTCCTAAAATGATCTCTCCAAATGGATGAAAGGTGTGGATACAAAACATACATCATAGTGGGGCTCATGGAACTTAGGAGTCCAAACTCCCGAGACCTCGGGAAGGTTATTTTAGTTAGTCACGTTAGCTAGAGGAGTCTAAACTCCTGAGACCTCTGGAATGTTATTTTAGTAAGTCAGGTTATTTTTAGTAACTTATGCGGCCCTATATATATGTAGAGATGAATGGTCTTATTAGGCCCACTGTGATGTATATATTTTATCCATGCAGTCTATTCATTTTGAAAGATCATTTTAGTGGATGAGCCCAAAAATGAGGCATATCAAAGGCTCATGTGGACCACACCATAGAAAGCAATGAAATTGAAGGCCTACCATTGAAAACCTTTTAGGGCATACATATTTTGGATGTAACTCATTTTTTGGTCCATGACGTTAAATAAAATTCTAAATCCAATAGACGGATTGGATACGACACATAAATCATGATATGACCCACAATCCTTATAACATGACAACATCGACCCCATTACGTTACAACCATGAACTGCACATGTCATGTAACAACCTCGACCCATGATAACTACGATTCATATAACATGACAATCACAACCCATATAACATGATAACTACGACCCGTGACAACCACGACTCATATAACTAAGACCCATATAACATGACAGCCACAACCTATATCAACCACGACTCACATAACATGACCAACGACGACCCATATAACATGATAACTACGACCCGTGACAATCACGACCTAGATGACAACCCCAACCCATATAACATGATAACTGCGACTCATGACAACCACGACCCATATAATATTACAACCATGACCTATATAACTTGACAACCATATAACATGACAATCTTAACCCTTATAACCTAGGCAGTGTCCACTTCTAACAAACATCATAGTGGGCCCATGGATTATACAAATACATCAATGTGAGCAGCATGGATTATACACATACATCAATGTGGGCCCATTTGGGTCTTGATTTGCATGAGTCATAGTGACTATGTTATATGAGTCGTGGTTGTCATGTTGCATGGATTGTGGTTTGCAACGTGTTCACTTCCTTTTCTACCAAACCATTGGTACCATATCTAAAGGCCCACGATGGGGTGATCTGATCCATTCATCTTGTTGGCTAGCTTGCCATGGGCCCAAAAAGTCTTGACTTGGGCAGTATCTACTTCTAACAAGCATCATAATGAGCCTACAAAGTTTCTACAGTCACTATTATTTTCTATTTTCTGACCCACATGAGCATCAGATCAATCTGGTATTTGGGCCCTAGCCCTAAAATGACATGGCAAGAAGGATCAACGGCTTGGATGAAATACATACATGGTGGTAGGGCCCACTGACCACCAAACACTAGCTATTGGCTCGTGACAAGGGGAATAGTCAATCCATCACTTTCTCGAATGTTAAAAAAGAAGATAATTTCTTATTCACTCAATGATCATACAAGTTTTGAACTAAGGATAGAGATATTTCGCTTGAAATAATATCCAAAAGTAAACATAAAATTACTCTTGTGATATCCGTAGCATCATAGCTCCCAATATAATTTGACGAAACTTGCAAGTAAATATGGTCAAAATCCCAAACTTGAAATGAGGTACAAATAAATTAAAAAAAGAGAAAGAAGCCAAAAGAGCATGAGATGATTGAAAGGTGATTGCTTTATTTGTGTCGGAGAGGAATCCAACGCAACACCTGTTTTATAAGCGCCTTGTAAAACACTCAGGTCTTTAGGAGACACCATGTTGTACATGTAAAATCCACACTGTCCATCACGTTATTTCCCTGACGTCAGGCCTTGAGAAGAAAAATCAGATGGACGCACAGCTTAGGAGTTTCTATCACAGCTAACAACTGGGATGGTACGCCAACCATACGTTTGCGTTTGAGGCCACCATGACGTGTACCTTTCATCCAACCCTTAATCAGGTGTAACACACCAGGCTGAAGGAAAGAAACAAAAGACTGCCTGATACAGAACTCAGTGGACCACTCCATATGAACTTAGCGATTTTGGAAACGCAATTTTACATTGCTCACGATAGTGTGGCCAATTTGAGTCTCTAATCACTTTTATGTTATGCAAGTACAATCAAAATAAAAGTTATCACCTGATGGACAGAGTTGATTTTACATATACAACACGGTGGATCCTACAGAGATTACACGTAAGGCGGAAAACAGGTTCCGTGGAGTATTCCGGCCCCTTTACGTGGGCGCGGATTAGATACTAACAGGTTGAGTATCCAGACTCCCTACTGTAGTGACGTCATCAACTTATGTGGGCCCAGCATAATATATGTTTTGTATCCACGCCGTCCATTCACTTGGAAAGATCATATAGGGCATCATTTAAAGAGTGAGTCATATCTAAAGTTTGCGTGGACCTCACCACAAGAAAAAGTCGAGAGAGTGACGCCCACCATTAAAAAGTTCTGAGCTCTATAAAAGTTTTCGCTCAAGCTGCTATTTATATTTTTCCTTCTTTTGTTCCTAAGTTAACATATGAATAGGTTGGATCTCAAATAAACATCATGATGGACCTTCAAATGATTTCAACTTTGCTGTTTTTTATGATGGGATCCACTACTTCAGCCTTGGATCTACCTCATTATTCTATCGTGCCCTTGAACGATCTCTCAAAATGTATGGAAAGTGTGGATACAAAACATACATAATGGTGGGCCACATAACTTAGTGACCTCTCCAGCAGTGAGCCTCGCTGCTCAACCTGTAGTAGCTAATCCGCGTGGAATGGATTGGCGGTTGTATCTCAAATCAGGTATATGACTGCTTTATTGACGTCAGCAAGTTTATGTGAGTTTGATTATATGGCATGTGGGATATTTAAACCGTTCATTCACTTGGTGAGCTCATTTTAAAGCTTGAGACTAAAAATAAAATAAATATAATTATCAAGTAGACTATGCTACAAAAAGCAATGAGGGATTGAACATCTACCATTGAAACTCTTTTTGGAGTCACAAAAGTTTTGGACCAACATAAAATTTGCTTTTCCTATTCATTCAAGTCTCTGTAACATTATAAATAGATTAGATGTAAGATAAACATTACGATGGGTCGTACAAATTATTTAACAGTGAAAATCATTATCTCCATTACTATTTATAGTGTGGTCCAGATGATCTTTAGATTTGGATTATTTTTAAAAAATACTCTAAAATAAAATTTAAAAATAAATGAATGGTGTAAATATAATAAATATATCACCGTGAGGCATGTAATTTTGATCTCCTTTTGACCGTTTATATAACTCGCAGCTTGGCAGGACACGTACCTACCGCAGCTGTACAGGTGTTGTGTGTTACATCAGTCAATCCGTGTCCCCTTACGTGGCACGGAGAGGGAAAGTGGAGGTCGGCTTTATATTGGTTGGGTATAATTTAATGCTCAGGCAAAGGTCGTATGGTACGGTTTGAATTATTAATTCGTACAAGTGGTCTCATTTTTAAAATATCTAAACCGTTGATATTTTGAGCCACATCGTCAGTGATACATTAAAAAAAAAAAAACATCCTACGTTGGAACATCCCAAACCTCTCGATGGGTAGCTAACGAAGAAACGGTTTAAAAAGAAATATGGCGACAGTTTTTATTCAACCATTGATAAGCCAAATATTATATGGCTTGGATTTTATTTTTTTTTAATCTAGGAAAAGTCCAGTGAATTAGCCTTCAATGATGATTTCCATGCTCTGAACGCTTTGGATAGCTCATCCATGGGTCCCAATTTTATAAATTGAACGTGGGAAGGCAAGTACAATCCTTCTGCCCGAGCATTATACATTATATCTGAATTGTATTCACGGCTATTGATTGCCTCGTGAGTCATCAAAAGGCAACATTTAGGTGGACGGGCCAGTCTGCGGGTCCCCATCGCGATGTGTGCATGCCATTTACTGTTTTTTAAGCCATTTGCGTTAGGACATTTGGCTTAAATATTATTTGATCCAGGACTAAGGTGGGCTACTTACGTGATATGCCCCAACAAAGATAATTCAAGTGTACCATCCCATAAAAAGCAGTCGGGTTGGGAATTTTCAGCATGAGGTTGGGTTAAGGTTAGGATTAGGTTAGGATTGAGCTATCAGAACCTTAACCCAACCCATCCTGCCCGGGCCATAATCCTATATATAGCCGGCACGCCTACTAGATAGTACAAATGGTGCATCCCATCGCATTAAATAAACATACAAAAAATTGGATGTCATGGATTGATGCCACGGGTAGGATGATGTGTGAGTGAGACGATGAAATGACCACTACTATACAACCCTCGTGTATCATGTGGCTAGGAAAAGTAAGAGAAAAGCCTGTGGCCGCGTGAATCTTGTAAATGGGGGACCATTAAAAAAATATATAGTCAGAAAAAAAAAAAAAAGCAAAACAGCGTAAGAAGATTGAAAGGTGACTGCTTCATTTGTGTGGGAGTGAATCTTATGCAACACCTACCTTATGGGCGCATTGTAAAACACCGGAGCCTTTGGGACCTACTATGTTGTATATGTAAAATCCACACCGTCTATTAGGTTATGTCCTTGATGGTAGGCCCTACTAATAAAAATCAGATGGATGCACAGCTCAGGAGTGCTTACCACAGCTAACAATTGGGATGATACGCCAACCATACATTTGTGTTTGAGGCCACCATGGGGTGTACCTTCATCAAACCCTTAATTAGGTGTAACTCACCGGGATGAAAGAAAGATACAAAAGCCAGACTGATACAACCTGATTCGATTTGGTTTTGAAATAGGCCTGACCCGAACTTGACCTAACTCGATACCGAGTCCAGCATGCCTAACCTGATCCGAGTTCAGGACTGACCTGGACTAATTCGGATTGAGTATGACTTAATCACAAGTACCGAATCGGGTCAAGTCAGACCGAGTTGGGTTGGGTGCAGTGGGTATTCACGAGCTGAAATCACAACTCCATCCAGCCAATCCGCTTCCATCCGGGGACATGGATTAAATACTGACAGGTTGAGTAGAAGAGTTAGTTACTTAAATGATGTCACCAAGTTGGTGAGCCCACTATGATGTATGTGTTGTATCCACACCGTCCATCCATATTGAGATATCATTTTAGGGCAATAGCCAAAGAATGAGGTAGATTAAAAGTTGTCGTGGACTCCACCACAGAAAATAGTGGGGAGAGTGATTCCCATCGTTAAAACTATCCTAAGGCCCACCATAATGTTTATTTGAAATCCAACTTGTTCAAAAGTTAAATAAGACATTAAATCAGGGAAAACACAAATATCAGTTTGATCTAAAACTTTTGTGGCCTTTAGAAGTTTTTAATGGTGGGCGTCACTGTCCCCACTATTTTCTATGTTGGGGTCCACTCCAGCTTTGGATTTAACTCATTATTCAGATGTTTCCCTAAAATGATTTCTAAATGGATGGAAGGTGTGGATACAAAGGATACATCATAGTGGGTTTCATGGAACTTAGGAGTCCGAACTGCCGAGACCTCGAGAAGGTTATTTTAGTATGTCACGTACCTCGGGAATATTATTTTAGTAAGTCAGGTTATTTTTAGTTACTTACGCGGCCCTATATATGTAGAGATGATTGGTCTTATTAGGTCCCCTATGATGTATATATTTTATCCATGCAGTCTATTCATTTTGAAAGATCATTTTAATGGATGAGCCCAAAAATGAGGCATATCAAAGGCTTATGTAGACCATACCATAGAAAGCAGTGAAATTGAAAGCCTACCATTGAAAACCTTTTGAGGCATAAATATTTTGGATGTAACTTATTTTTTAGCTCATGATGTTAAATAAAATTCTAAATCCAAAGGACGAATTAGATTTGACACATAAATCATGATAGGACCCATGATCCTTATAACATGACAACATCGACCCTTATTACGTTACAACCACGAATTGCACATGTCACGTAACAACCTCGACCCATGATAACTACGATCCATATAACATGACAACCATGACCTATATCAACCACGACCTACATAACATGACAGTCACGACTCATATAACATGATAACTACGACCCGTAACAAATACGACCTGGATGACAACCACGACTCATATAACTACGACCCATATAACATGACAACCACAACATATATCAACCACGACTTACATAACATGACCAACCACGACTTACATAACATGACCAACCACGACCCGTGACAATCACGATCCGGATGACAATCCTGACCAATATACCATGACAACCATGACCCATATAACATGATAAATACAACTCATGACAACCACTACTCATATAACATGACAACCACGACTCAAGAAAACCACAATCCATATAACTTGACAAGCATGACTTATATAACATGACAACCTTGACCCATATAACCTGGGCAATGCCCACTTCTAACAAACATCACAGTGGGCCCATGGATTATATACATACATCAATGTGGGCAGCATGGATTATACACATACATCAATGTGGGCCCATTTGGGTTGCGGTTTGCATGAGTCATACTTGCCATGTTATATGGGTCATAGTTGTCATGTTGCATGGATTGTGGTTTGCAATGTGTTCACTTCATTTTCTACCAAACCATTGGTACCATATCTTAAGGCCCACGATGGGGTGATCCGATCCATCTATTTTGTAGGCCAGCTTGTCGTGGGCTCAAAAAGTCCTGACTTGGACAATATTCTCTTCTAACAAGCATCATAATGAGCTTAGAAAGTTTCTATAGTCAGCATAATTTTCTATTTTCTAACCCACATGAGCACCGGATCAATTTGGTATTTGAGCCCTAGCCCTAAAATGATATGACAAGAAGGATCAGCAGCTTGGATGAAACACATACATGGTAGTGGGGCCCACAGACCATCGAGCATTAGCCATTGGCTGGTGGCAGGGAGAGTAGCCAATCCGTCACTTTATCGGGTGTTGAAAAATGATGTAGAGCGGGTCGTGGACAATTTCATGGCCAAGATGGATCAGAAAAGGCACGGTCGGCGACAGAAGTGATCCGGACCATCGGACCTTAGATCGGGCGTATTTCATAATCCGGAATGAGTTATCCGACGTAAAATATATGATTTTGGGGTAGAACGAGCTACTTTAGCCAAATAACCCAGCCACGTCGGGTTGCGCAGCCCGGATTTGCGAGAAACCCCCTGATCGACGGTCGTTTCCTCGTTTTAATTTTGTTTTTACTATAAATAGTAAGTTTTAGTTTGAGTATAACTCTTCATCCGTTGGGCTTTAGGAGTTGTGTCCAACATGAAAAGTGCTTAGAATAATTAGGAGAACGGTTTGGTGAAGCCAAATAGGACACTTACTATTTTTGGCCGAAAACCTTGCGCACTAGTAGACATCACGACCGTCTATAAATAGTAAGTTTACTATTTATAGTAAGTTGCGAATTCTAGGAGTTTTAGTTGTAGTATGAGTCTGATTTCTTTCATGTTGCTTGGTTCCCTTATTTAAAGGGGTGTAAACTCGTTTTTATTTTTTCATCAATTAATTTTGAATTTATTAGAGTTTATTCCTATTCTCTTGCTTTCTTTCCTCGTGGATTCGAGAAGTCTCTGTGAGGAGTCCAGATAAGCTTCGTGGATTCGGAGTAGTTATCCTTGAGGAAGACGGTGTTCGACCTCATCACGTTCATCCCTGCGTCAATTTGGTATCAGAGAGAGGTTTTCCCTCGGGCCGATGGCAAACAACGAAGGTATGAATCAAAATCCTATAGACGGTGATGTAGGGATTCGTTATCTTTTAGAAAGAATGGAAGCTTTCCATCGGGAGAGTCAGTTGACCATGCAAGGGCTGCAGGCAACCCTCGACCGTCTTGCGGATGAGCTACTTCCGCCCCAAGCCCTAGGCGGTGCTCCACCACCTATGGTCACCCCACCACCCGTGGTTGCTGTACGACGTGACCCTGATTATCGCAGAGCACTACCAGCGGTAAATCGTAGGGCTACACTAGATGATTCTAGTTCCAGCGACGAAGACATTAATGGGGGTTTTGATCGACGACCAATCCATGGAGGCGATCGTCTAGATCGTGCTGAAAGAGACTATCGAGGTAAGGCTGAACTTCCTAGTTTTAACGGTTTATTATGTATCGAAGATTTTCTCGATTGGCTAGCCGAAGTAGAGAGATATTTCGATTATATGGATGTGCCAGATCATAAAATGGTGAAATTGGTAGCGTTTAAATTAAAATCTGGTGCTTCTGCATGGTGGGAACAATTACAACTCTCACGAGCCCGCCAAAACAAGGCACCCATCGCATCATGGCCTCGAATGAGACGTCTTCTTCGATCACGATTTCTCCCTAGTGATTATGAGCAGATCTTATTCCACCAATACCAGAATTGTCGACAAGGAAATCGAACTGTTACAGATTATACTGAAGAATTCTAACAGTTGGCTACACGAAACGATCTGTCAGAATCTGAGTCACAGAAGGTGGCATGATTTATAGGTGGGTTGCGACCGACAATTCAGGACCGAGTTCAGATGTACCCAGTCGGGACCGTAGATGAAGCAGTTCAATTGGCAAGAAGGGCAGAAACACAACTTGCAAGAGCTCCTGCTCGTCCTTATCCTTCAAATCGAGAAAAAGATCTGGTAGGAGAACGTCCTCAACCTCCTCCACCCGCGAGCCGTGATACGGGGAGCGGACCATCTAGACCTCAACGGGCAGCACCCACAACAGCGGGCCCGAGTAGGATTCCGAATCCTTATGCTTGGCCAAGGCCGAACAATTGTTACTGCTGTGGCCAACCAGGCCACTTATCAAACACTTGTCCTCAACGTCCGGCAGCACACTTGACTATAAAAGAAGGGGGCACTGAAGATGAGGCCAGAAAAGAAGATCATGGCTTTGATGAATATGAACAAACCACTGAAGAAATAGCAGATAGCGATGAAGTGACAGGCGAGGATCATGGCGAATCTCTCGTTGTGAGGCGACTGCTGTATACCCCACGAAAGGAATTACATCCACAGCGGCACAATATATTTCGTACTCGGTGCACTGTTAACGGAAAGGTCTATGATGTGATCATAGACAGTGGTAGCAGCGAGAACATCGTCTCAAAAGTGATGGTGGATAAGTTGCAGCTACCAACGACGAAACATCCTTCCCCGTACTCAATTGGCTGGATTAAAAAAGTGAACGAGACCAAGGTAACTGAGCAATGCATTATCTCGTTTTCAATTGGTAAACATTATAAGGATCAGATACTTTGTGACGTGGTTGACATGGAAGCCTGCCATATGCTACTCGGTCGACTCTGATAGTCGGACCGTGATGCGACCCATCGGGGGCGAGACAATGTTTACATATTCGTCAAAGATAATCGAAAAATAATCCTAGCCCTTATGGGACCAGAGAACTAACTTGAAGCCTCTAAAGTGGAGGGGAGTTCTCTCTTGACCATTCGGGATTTCATGGAGGAGTCCAAGGAAACCGGCCAGGTATATGCCGTAGTGGTGAAGGGCGAGAAAGAGGAACCTTCAAATATCCCTCTAAGCTTAAGATCGTTACTAAACGAATTCAAAGAAGTCTGGCCTGAAGATTTACCTGATGGATTACCCTCCATGAGAGACATCCAACATCACATAGACCTCGTCCCTGAGGCTAGCCTGCCCAATCGCCCTCATTATCGGATGAGTCTGAAGGAGTATGAGATACTTCAGGGGCAAGTGGAGGAATTGATCTGTAAGGGTCTATTGAGAGAGAGCATGAGCCCATGTGTTGTACCAGCATTATTAACGTTAAAAAAAGATGGAAGCTGGCGCATGTGTGTCGACAGCCGAGCAATTAACAAAATTACTATTAAATATCAGTTTCTAATACCACTGTTGGACGACATGATCGATATGTTAGGAGGGGCTAAAGTGTTCTCTAAACTCGATCTAAAGAACGGGTACCATCAGATTCGTATTCGACCCGGTGATGAATGGAAAACGGCATTCAAGACAAAGGAAGGGTTGTATGAGTGGCTGGTCATGCCTTTCGGCCTATCGAACGCACCAAGTACTTTTATGCTTTTGATGAATCAAGTTCTAAAACCGTTCACTGGCCGATTTGTGGTAGTATATTTTGATGACATATTGATATATAGCCAGGATGAGACGGAGCACAAGAAACATCTCAGGTAGGTGCTGCAGGTTCTACAAGATAACAAGTTGTACCTCAACTTGAAAAAATACAGCTTTTTAACTGACAGCCTGTTGTTTTTAGAATTTGTTGTAATGTCCACAGGCATTCGGGTGGACGATGAAAAGGTGCGAGCTATTAGGGAATGGCCGATCCCGACAAACATTTATGAGGTGAGGAGTTTTCACGGATTGGCGACTTTCTATCGTCGATTTGTGCGAGATTTTAGCACCATAGTCGCGCCAATAACAGACTGCATGAAAAAAGGACCGTTCCAGTGGACCGATAAAGCTGACAAGAGCTTTCATGAGATCAAGTATCGTTTGTCTACAACACCGGTCTTGGTGCTTCCTAATTTCGATAAATTGTTTGAGGTGGAGTGTGACGCTTCATATGTCAAAATAGGTGGAGTATTATCACAGAAAGGCAGGCCGGTAGCCTTCTATAGCGAGAAGCTCAGTGAAGCCCGAAAGAAGTGGTCGACTTACGAGCTTGAGTTGTACGCAGTTGTTCAGACACTGCGACATTGGCAGCATTATCTGATTCAAAGGGAGTTTGTTCTGTACACTGACCATCAGGCATTAAAGTTTATTAATAGTCAGACTAACGTGAATCGTGTGCATGCTAGATGGGTTACCTTTTTACAAGAATTTACGTTTGTTCTAAAGCATAAGTCAGGTCAGCAGAATAAGGTGGCTGATGCACTTAGCCGTCGTGCGTCACTATTTGTTACGGTGAGCAATGAAGTGGTCGGCTTTGACTGTCTCAAGGAGCAATATGCCGAGGATGAAGACTTCAAAGATTCTTGGTTGAAGTGTCAAGAAGGTCACCCCAGTGACTTTCATATATAGGATGGTTTTTTCTTCAAAGGGAATCGATTGTGCATCCCCCAAAGTTCTCTAAGGGAGCAGATTATTCAGGAACTACATGGAGGTGGCCTCGGTGGACACCTTGGGCGAGACAAGACGCGAGCTCTTGTTGAAGAGCGGTATTACTGGCCGCAATTAGTACGTGATGTGGGAAGAGCCGTACAACGTTGTCATATTTGTCAGACCTCCAAGGGACAATCTCAGAATACGTGCCTCTACACCCCGTTACCTATGCCTGACGGTCCTTAGGAGGGTTTATCAATGGACTTCGTACTTGGTCTTCCACGAACACAACGCGGCATGGATTTGGTGTTCATAGTGGTCGATCATTTCTCCAAGATGGCACACTTTATACCATGCAAGAAGACCCTCGACGCAGCACACGTGGCGAATCTCTTCTTCAGAGAGGTCGTACGGCTACACGGGGTCCCTAAGACCATTACTTCTGATCGTGACACGAAGTTCATTAGCCACTTTTGGCAGACTTTGTGGACTCGATTCGATACACGACTTCAATTTAGCAGTGCTTACCACCCACAGACTGATGGGCAGACCGAAGTTGTGAATCGCACATTGAGAAACCTCCTTCGCAGTATTGCAGGAGAAAAGTTGAAGCAGTGGGACTTGGCCTTGTCTCAAGCAGAGTTTGCGTTCAACAACATGGTGAACCGCTCGACAGGAAAATTTCCTTTTTAGATTATCTACGGACGAGTGCCTCGCCACACACTTGACTTAGTCCCTTTGCTCAAGCACCCAGGCACGAGCGCGGCAGCAGAACATATGACAGATAAGATCATGGGCATCCATGCAGAAGTGCGGGCCAAGCTACATGCCTCGAACGAAAAGTATAAGGAACAAGCGGACAAGCATCGTCGACAAAAGGTGTTCGAGGTGGGTGACCAGGTAATGGTCCATTTGCGAAAAGAAAGATTTTCGACTGAGACGTACAACAAGCTGAAGAATAAGAAGATTGGACCGGTACCGATCATCCGAAAGATCAATGACAATGCTTATGTTGTTGATCTTCCAGATGACATGGCGATCTCACGGACTTTCAACGTTGCGGACCTGACCGAGTATCATGAACCAGCGCAGGACGAGTTCTTTTCAAGTGGAGGGGACTGATGTAGAGCGGGTCGTGGACAATTTCATGGCCAAGATGGATCAGAAAAAGCATGGTCGGCGACAGAAGTGATCCGGACCATCGGACCTTAGATCGGGCGTATCTCACAATCCGGAATGAGTTATCCGACGTAAAATATATGATTTTGGGATAAAACGAGCTACTTTAGCCAACCAACCCAGCCACGCCGAGTTGTGCAGCCCGGATTTGCGAGAAACCCCCTAATCGACGGTCGTTTCCTCGTTTTAATTTTGTTTTTACTATAAATAGTAAGTTTTAGTTTGAGTATAACTCTTCATCCGTTGGGCTTTAGGAGTTGTGTCCAACATGAAAAGTGCTTAGAATAATTAGGAGAACGGTTTGGTGAAGCCAAATAGGACACTTACTATTTTTGGCCGAAAACCTTGCGCACTAGTAGACATCACGACCGTCTTTAAATAGTAAGTTTACTATTTATAGTAAGTTGCGAATTCTAGGAGTTTTAGTTGTAGTATGAGTCTGATTTCTTTCATGTTGCTTGGTTCCCTTATTTAAAGGGGTGTAAACTCGTTTTTATTTTTTCATCAATTAATTTTGAATTTATTAGAGTTTATTCCTATTCTCTTGCTTTCTTTCCTCGTGGATTCGAGAAGTCTCTGTGAGGAGTTCAGAGAAGCTCCGTGGATTCGGAGTAGTTATCCTTGAGGAAGACGGTGTTCGACCTCATCACGTTCATCCCTGCATCAAAAAAGAATATAACTTCTTATTCACTCAAGAACCGTATGACTTTTCAACCAAGAATATGAGCATTTTCATTCGAAACAATATCCAAAAGTTGTCATAAAGTTACTCTTAAGGTATATGGAGTATCATAGCTTTCAAGATAATTTGACCAAACTTCTAGGTCAGTATGGTCAAAATTCTAATCTTGAAAAAGAGGTAAAAAGACAAAAGAGCAGACAATGATTGAAAGGTGATTGCTTTATTTGTGTGGGAGTGGAATCCTACGCAACACCTATTTTATGCGCGCCGATGCACAGCTCAGGAGTTCCTATCACAGCTAACAACTCGAATGGTACGCCAACCATACGTCTGCGTTTGAGGCCACCATGACGTCTACCTTTCAAACCCTTAATCAGGTGTAACACACCAGGCTGAAGGAAAGATACAAAGACCGCCTGATACAGAACTCAGTAGACCACACCATATGAACTTAACGATTTTGGGAACGGAATTTTACATTGTTCATGTTAGTGTGGCCAATTTGAGTTTCTAATCACTTTTATCTTTTGTAAATACGGACGGAGTTGATTTTACATATACAACATGGTGAACCCCACGGAGCTTGCAAGAAAAGCGTAAAACAGGTTTTGTGGAGTACTCCGGCCCCTTTACGTGGACGCAGATTAGATACAGACAGGTAGAATATCGAGAGTCGCTACTGACGTCATCAACTTATGTGGCCCACGATGATGTATGTTTTGCATCCCGCTGTCCATCCACTTAGAAAGATCACATCAGGGCATCAAAGAATAAGTCATATCTAAAGCTTGTGTGGACCTCACCGCATAAAAAAGAGACTGACGCCCACCGTTAAAATGTTTTATAGGCCATAAAAGTTTTCGAACAAGCTGATATTTGTATTTTACCTACGTTCGTTCCTGCGTTAACACATGAACTGATCTCAAATAAACATCACGGTGAACCTTGAGACGGTTTTAACGTTTCTGTTTTTTGTGGTGGGGTCTACCACTTCGGCCTCGATTCTACCTCGTTATTTCTATCATGCCGTAAAATGATCTCTCAAAATGTAACGGACAGCGTGGATACAAAACATATATGATGGTGGGTCCGCATAACTTGGTGACGTCACTTCAGTTGTGAGTCTTGCTGCTCAACATGTCAGTAGCTAATCCGCGTGGAATGGATTGGCAGGTGTACCTCACCCCAACCATTTATGTCAGCAAGTTCTGTGAGTCTGATTATAAGGTATATATTATATTTAAACCGTTCATTCATTTGGTGAGGTCAACTTAAAACTTGAAATTGAAAATAAAATAAATATAATTATCAAGTGGACCACACTATAAAAAGTCGCGGGCAATTGAACATCGGTTGAAACCTTTTTTAGGGTCACAGAAGTTTTGGATCAATGTGAAATCTGTTTTTCCTATTTATTTAAGTCTTTGTAATCTCATGTACAGGTTAGATGTAAAATAAATGTTACGGTGGATCCTACAAATTATTTAATGGTGAAAATCATTATATCCATTACTATTTATGATGTGGTCCAAATAAACTTTGAATATGATTCGTTTTTTGAATATATCCTAAAATAATATTTAAAAATAAATGAACGGTGTAATTATGATGAATATATAAGTACGATAAATATATAACCGTGGGGCATGTAATATTGATTTCATTTCAACCGTTTGTACAACTTGGAGCTCGAGGAGTGTCAGTGATCGTTTTTACACGACACGTACCTACCGCAGCTATACAGCTGGTGTGTGGTACATCAGCCAATCCGCTTCCCGTTACGTGGCACGGAGAGGGAAAGAGGAGGTCGGCTTTATTTCGATGGGGTATCATTTAATGCTCGGGCAAAAATTATATAATACGGTTTGAATTATCAGTTCGTACAAGTGGTCTCATTTTTAAAATATCCAGACCAATGATATTCTCGACCACATCGTCAGTGATACATAAGAAAAACATCCTACGTTGGAACATCCTAGACCTCTCGATAGGTGGCTAATGAAGAAACGGTACAAAAAGAAATATGGTGGCGGTTTTCATTCAACCATCAATAAGCCAAATATTATATAGTTAGGAATTTTTTTTTTCTTAATCTACGAAATCTAGTGAATTAGCCTTCAACGATGATTTCCATGCTCTGAAAGCTTTGGATCACTCATCCATGGGTCTCAGTTTTATGAACTGAACGTCGGAAGGTAGGTACAATCCTTCTGCCCGAGCATTGTACATTATATTTGTATTCATGGTTATTGATTGCCTCGGTGAGTCATCGAAAGAGGGATGGGCCAGACTGCGGGCCCCATCGCGCTGTGTGCGTGTCATCTACTTTTTTTTACGCCAGTTGTCTTAAGACATTTGGCTTAAATATTGTCTGATTCAAAACTAAGGTGGCCCCTTTACGTAATATATCCGCTATCGACAAAGATAATTCAAGCGTACGACGCTATAAAAAGCAGTTGGGTTGGGAATTTCCATCATGATGTTGGGTTAGATTAGGGTTGAGCTATCGGAACCCTGACCAAACCCAACGTGCCCGGGCCAAAATCTTAGATATAGCCGGCACGCCTACTAGATAGTACAGATGGGGCAGTGAATACACGTACAAAAAATTGGGTGGCATGAATCGATGCCACGGGTAGGATGAGGTGTGAGTGAGACGATGAAATGACCAACAGTATACAACTCACGTGTATCATGTGGCTAGAAAAAGTAAGAGAAAAGACTGGCCGCGTGATGGAATCTTGAAAATGGCGGACCATTAAAAAAATAATAATAATAAAAGACAAAACAGCGTAAGAGGATTGAAAGGTGATTGCTTCATTTGTGTGGGAGTGAATCTTACGCAACACCTGTTTTATGGGCGCATTGTAAAACACCCGAGCCTTTGAGATCCACCATGTTGTATATGTAAAATCCACACCGTCCATGAAGTTATGTCCTTGACGTTAGGCCCTACCAATAAAAATCAGATGGATGTACAGCTCAGGAGTGCCTACCACAGCTAACAATTGGGATGATACGCCAACCATACATTTGCGTTTGAGGCCACAATGGGGTGTACCTTTCATCAAACCCTTAATCATGTGTAACTCACCAGGCTGAAGGAAAGATACAAAAGCCAGTTGATACAGAACTCAGTAGACCACACCATATGAACTTAGCGATTTTGGGACCGCAATTTTACATTATCCACTTTAGTGTGGCCAATATGAGTTACTAATCAATTTTATCTTCTGCAAGTACGGTCAAAAATAAAGGTTATCAGTTTATTGACGGAATTGATTTTACATATACAGTATGGTGGACCCCACAGAGCTTGCACGTAAAGCATAAAACAGGCTTTGTAGAGTATTCCGGCCCCTTTACGTGGTACGGAGAGCGGAGGTAGCTTTTAGAGAAAATGACCATTGTAGATAAAACCTTTTATCCAACTGTTTTTATGAAGGAATACAAACTTAAGTTACCAACTTAGATAAGCACGTGCAGAGAGCCACTTAGAGGACGAAACTACCCCTCCTTTTCACTGCGAAGACGAGCGCTGACGCTCCTCCAACTGAGAGTTGTACGAACGGCTTGGAAGAGATCAAAGTTACATGGCCCCACGGCTATGTATTTATTATATCCACAGCGTTCATCTATGTTTCGAGATCATTTCAGAGCATTATCCAACAAAAAAAAATCATATCCAAAGATCAACTGGACCACACCACAAAGAGCAGTGGGGAAATTGATTTTCACCATTAAAAATTTTGTAGGGCCCACCATAACATTTATTTTCCATCCAATATATTCATAAGGTCACAAAGGCCTGGATGAAGAGGAAAAATAAATTTCATGTTGTAATCCCAAACCCAAGCTCAATTTCTACGTTGTCTCACGCAAGTTTTAAGTTGCGTCGCTGAATTTCAAGGTTGCCTCACTTAATTTCTAGGTTGCTTCGCTCGATTCGTAGGTTCCCTAGCTCAATTTCTAGATTCCCTCGCTGAATTATTAGGAAAGTTTTGATGATAAAATAAATGAATAAGCTCTAGTGCTAAAGTAGATCACGTCACATGCTGGGACTTGAACACAACTTGCCAAAAACCTCTTTTAGGGGTTCAAGGAGATTTGGATCAAACTGATATTTTTATATTTTCCTTTTAAGTAGTTTTATATTATTTTATGAATAGGTTTAATGACAAATATATATCATGATAGCTTCTTAGAAGGTTTCAATAGCAATATCATCATCATTACTGATTCTTGTGATGTGGGTGTAATTTACTTGTATTTTTTATATGCTTTCTTTTTAAGCTTGTGTTCTAAAATGATTTTCAAAATGAATGAACAACTTAAATAAAACACACATATTATAGTGGGCTTTATAAAAGGCCCTAGTAGAACTGTTCGACTCTAACTAAGTTACTTGAATAGGGAGTTTTGAAACTCAATTGAGCCATATGCAAAGTAAATTGTCTAAAAGTTATGCAACTTGCCAATAACCTAGGGTTGTATGTAATCCATGTTGGAAAATTATACAGATTAATGTAATTTCTGTATAATATGGAAACCAAAAAATCACGATAATCAGAAATAAGGACAGGTTAAAGCACGTCTGAAAATACTGTCCTTAAAGCGTAATTTGGCCCTACTCAAGTAAATTGAGTGTGCTGATAGGTTATAGGCAAACCGCTTCTAGGATACGACGAGCCTGGTGTGGGTCTGCGTTCAGCAAACACAAAAATCCATTAATGAAACTCTATTACACAGTCTGACAGAAATACATAAAAAGAAAAAATCTCAGAATAAAGAAAAGGAAGAAAAATATTTTATACCACTACACTGGTCAAATCTTCAGCCACTGGTTCAGTTAAACCGTTTTAGACCATACTGTTGGTCTGTTCTTCTTACAATGGTTTAACCGTTGCTATCTTGCTGGAGTATAGAGAGGAGTAGTGAGTTGTCTCAATTTTGTATGCAAGTGTTGGATTAGGTTGTGAGATGGTTTAGAAACCCATTCAGGCCCTCCTTTTATATGCTATAGTAGCTGGGGGTTATGGTCTAGAAAAATAAATTTCATGATCGTTTTCTGACTGTTTGAGAAAACTAGCTATTTTATGGCTATTTTCTACCTGTTGTGCATGCGCCATTAAGCTGCTGCATGTTAATTGTTGTGAGACAGCAGCTGGGCGTTTTCTAACTGTTGGGCTAGCCATGCAGTAGTTTCAGCTGGACCCTGCACTTATTGCACAGATGTTACAGATTTTCTACAACAGCTCTTTTTTTTAGCCCTTTATATATTATGGAGGACTCTCATTCAGTCCTCTAGTCTCTCCATCACCCAACCATTTGCCTTAGCCACTAGTCGCACCGTGACTCACATAGGTCTCGCTCCGGTTCGCGAAGGGAGCGACCCTCTGCGACATGATGCGCACGTGTGAAGTGCAAAGTGCGCCACTAGTGCCTCTACAGCCACACTGCCTCACATGCCCATGCCCTCGCACTAAGCTCGAGCCCGTGCCCGAGACAGAGCTTGAAACCAAGCCCGAGCCGGAGCCCGAGCGCGAGTGCGTGTGCGTGCGCGGTGTTCCAGTGCTTCGTACTGGAACACACAAGTCCCATAGTCCATAGACTATGTAAGCAAATATTAAGGTACTTCCCTCTTTTCATTTAAACCATAAAATTTTCTTCTCCCTTTTCCATGTGGGATTATTCCCAAAACCCAAAAAAGTAATTTTTTCAAACACTTTATATATTATATTATATATTTTTATTTAAAATATTTTTATAAAATCAACATTTTTACAATAATCCTCCACTTGATTTTTATAAAAATATATTTTCGCAGTTAAACATTTCTGCCAGAATAATTAGCTTATATGCATAAAGAAAGATATCTTTCGATTTTAATCTTTCCTTAGTGTAAGTATCTCAAAATCCTATCGAAATAACTGGTAGTCGCAGCTTTGAACCAGTTATTCCTAAATAACAAAATCGGAGAAACTACACACATATTTGCTATGTGTTTGTTAGAGTTCTCACTATCTTGCTCTGCACAATTAATGGCCATGTGCTTATCCTATTTCGTGAACGATCCCGAGAGAAAACTCCTAACTCTCATAAGAGATGACACCATCTCTACGTTCATATAGGTGAAATTCTTCCAGTGTCTCCGTTACTATAAGACACTTGTCCTAAAAACTAAATTTCATTAAGAGTTTTAAGACTCAACCCTCTTTCGTAACGCTCAGCATTTATCTATTATGGATGAGATTTTATATTTTAGTACTGAAAACTTTTCACATATTAGTGACTTGTTTTTACCCATTAAACCCAAAATTTGAGATTTTCTAACTTTAGGTTGAGTTGCCATCATTGGTGGAACTTTGATTGAAGAGTTTCAACCCCATCCCTCTAGATGTAGCCTTTACTACCTATCTCGATAGAGGTTTAGTAAAAAGATCTGTTAGGTTATTGCTTGATTTCACATAGAAAATAGCAATGATTTCATCTTCAATCAATTGTCTGATATAATCATGTCGAAGACTGATATGTCTAGACTTATCATTATATGTGCTACTATAAGCTCTAGCTAATGTAGCTTCACTATCACAATGTAGTGACACAACCGATATAAGCTTTATACAAAAAGAAATTTCTAATAGAAGATTCCTTAGCCACTTAACCTCTTTGCCTGTTACAGCTAGGGCTATAAATTCAGACTCTATAGTCGAGTGCATTATGCAGGTCTATTTCTTGGATTCCTAAGATACAACTGCATCTCCTAGGGTGAATACCCACCCTGTAGTAGACTTGTTGTCCCCTGCACTCGATATTCAGCTCGCATCGGTATATCCTTCCAATACGGCAGGAAACTCTGAATAAAATAATCTTAAGTTTTTAGTTGCTTTTAAGTAACAAAAGACTCTACTGATTGCATTCCAGTGTTCAGTACTTGGGTTACTAGTAAACCTACTAAGTTTACTCACAGCATATGTGATATCAAGTAGTCTAATGCATTGTATACATACATAAGACTCCCCATAACACTCGCATATTTTAATTGTACAACTGTTCTTACAGTATTTTCTTTTAGATTGATACTTTGATCAAATGGAATTTTTGCTTCCTTTATATTTAGATGGTTAAATTTGTTTAGTATCTTCTCAATATAATGATATTGACACAAAGCATAACCTCCACAATATTTTTTTAACTTTGATACCTAGGATGGTATTAACTTATCCAAGATTCTTCATTTTAAGTACGGAAGAAAGAAACTTTTTTGTTTCAGTTACACCTTCCATTTTATTACTTGTTATTAACATGTCATCAACATATAGACAAATAATAACAATATAACTATTATCTATTTTAGAATATATGCATTTGTCAGCTACATTTTGCATGAAACCATGACATAGTATTTTTAAATCAAACTTCTCATGCCACTGTTTTTGTACTTGTTTTAATCTATACAAAGATTTGACTAATCTACATTGTTTTCATTTTCTGATAGAACGAAACCTTTAGGTTATTGCATGTATACCTCCTCATTGAGGTCACCATTCAAAAATGCAGTCTTTACATGCATTTGGTGGATGTGAAGATGATGTATGGAAGCTATCGCAAATAATATCCTAATGGATGTTATCTTAGTTACATGTGAATACGTGTCAAGATAATTTATTCCTTCTTTTTGTCTAAAATTCTTAGCTACTAGTCTAACTTTAAAGGTTTGGATAGTCTCATCAGTGTGATATTTCTTCCTAAATACCCACTTACAACATATGGGTTTAGAATCAGGAGGTAAGTTTACTAGTTCCCATGTTTGATTTGATAGTATGGATTCCATTTCATCATTTATAGCTTCTTTCCAGAAAGTTAAGTCTCTAGAGGATACAACCTCTTTATATGTTTTAGGATCATCTTCTATAGTCATTACTATAGGAATTTGTCTTATAACATTTTCTCTATCTTCTTATACCAGATAAAAAATGACGCGTTGTGAGTTTATGTAGTTATCTCCTAGACTTTTCTCTATTCTTGTTCTTTGACTCCTACTGGGTTCAATAGGAGCTTCAACTATATGTGGAGCTGTGCTATCTGGTTCTCTATTAAGAGTTTAGATTTCATTATCCTTTGACTCCAAGGATAGTGAGTTCTCAAAAAATTCAACATCTCTTGATTCTATTATTGTATTAGACTCATTGTCTAGAAGTTTATAAGCTTTACTACTTTGTGTATATCCTACGAAGGCGCACTTAATAGCTCTTGGTCCTAACTTAGTTCTTTTTGGATCAGGGATTGTATAGTATACAAGATACCCCCACACTTTAAGATATCGTAGGTTAGGTTTTCTACCTCTTCATGTTTCATATGGAGATATTTTATATTTTTTAAACGGAATTCTGTTTATTATATGGCATGCTGCAAGCAGTACCTCACCTCATAGATTTAGTGACAACTTTGCTCTTATAAGCATTGAGTTGACTATCTCTACTAATGTTTAATTCTTTCTTTCAGCTATTCCATTTTGTTAAGGTGTGTATGGTGCTATACATTGATGTACCAGTCCATGTTCTTCACAGAAGTTATCGAATTCATTGGAGAAGTATTCTCCTCCTCTATCGCTACGGAGAATTTTAATCTTCTTATTTAGTTGATTCTCCACTTCTACTTTATATATCTTAAACATGTTTAATGCTTCATCTTTGCTCTTTAACAGATAAACATACATATATCTTGAGCAATCATATATAAAGGTTATGAAGTATCGTTTATCTTCACGAGTAAGAATGTCGTTTAACTCACAGATATCGCTGTGCACAAGATCCAATATTTGAGACGATCTATCAACACTTGAAAAAGGTTTCTTCATCATTTTAGATCGTATGCACACTTCACATTTATCTGTTTCATTATCTGTGTATGAGATTAAACCATTCTTATTCATGAACTTTAAGGTACTATACCCTATATGGGCTAGTCTATCATGCCACAGTCTAGCGGATTCAACCATATACACAGAAGTGCTACTTTCTTTCAGAAAAAACTTAACCATCCCATTACAAGTATATCCCTTTCTAACAAAATTCTCATTCTTAGACAGAATCAGTTTACCTAACTCGTACACCACCCTTATACTTGGTTTTTCCAGAAGATCTCCAAAAACTAAGTTTCGCCTCATGTCTGGGACGTGCAGTACATTAGTTAGAATCACTTTCTTCCCAGAGGTGAATATCAGTTCGATAGTTCCTTTGCTGACGACCTTCGATCGGACTTCATTACCCATTTGAACTTCTTAACCATCGGTCAATTCCTCATAAGTTTTGAAGGCTGATTTGTCATAGCACACATGTACTGTAATGGCAGTATCATACCACCACCCTAGAACTTTGCCTTGGATGGTATTCACCTCAGTGATCATCGTCACGATATCGCCTTCTTCTACTGCATTTGGCTCTTTTTTAGATTTACGATATCGGCATACTCAAGCATAGTGCCCAGTTTTTTCACAGACATGGCATGAGCCTTTCAGCTTTCTGTTATTCTTTTGGGCATTTTTCTTAAATTTCTCTTTATTGAGTTTAAGGGAATTGTCCTTTTCGGAATTCTTGTTACTAGTGTTCTCTATTGCATGTACCTTGTACGAGGCATTCCCGTTATCATTCTTTTTATTACGATTACGTGATTCTTCCTCAATCCTAAGGTATTTCTCGATTTGTTCCAGTGTGTAGTCCTCAGTTTTATGCAGCAACTTCTTTGTATAGTCTTTTCACATCGGTGGCAATTTAGCGATTATAGCCCCGACTTGTAATGATTCAGGAAAATCAATCTTAATCGCTCTGATTTTGTTTACTATTAGCTGCAATTCTTGGACTTGGGGCAGCAGCGGTTTATTATCTACCATGCTGAAGTCAAAATACCTGGCGATGAGAAATTTGTTGGTCCCTTCTTCTTCAGCCTTGTACTTGAACTCCAGAGTGGCTTAGATCTCCTTTGCTGATGATGTCTGTTGGTACAGATCATACAGACGGTTGGAGAGCGCGTTCAGAATGTGTCCTTGATACAAGAGTTCGTCTTCGGCTCGTTTGGTGCGAGCAGCTCCTGTTCAGGTGTGTTTTTGTCGTCTCTTCAGGTAGCGCTTGCAGACTTGGATCTAGTATATAGTAGATCTTCAGCGCCGTTAGGAAAAATTTCAGCTTGTCTTGCTATCTTGTAAAATTGGTTCCATCGAACCGATCAAGACGTATCAAGTCCTGATTCATCAGCTTGATGGATGAAACACTGTCGGCTTCCATCTAAATTACGCTTTAAGATTGTTGGGAAATTATATAGATTAATGTAATTTATGTATAATATGGAAACCAAAAAGTCACGATAATTAGAAATAAGGACAGGCTGAAGTACGTCTGAAAACGCTACCCTTAAAGCATAATTTGCCCCTACTCAAGTAAATTAAGTGTGCTGATAGATTATAGGCAAACCGCTTCTAGGATACGACAAGCCTGGTGTGGGTCTGCATTCAGCAAACATGAAGGCCCACTAATGGAACTCTGTTACATAGTCTGACAGAAATACATAAAAAGAAAAAAATCCCAGAATAAAGAAAAGGAAGAAAAGTATTTTAGATCAGTGCACTGGTCAAGTCTTCAGCCACTGGTTCAGTTGAACCGTTCTAGACCATACCGTCGGTCTGTTCTTCTTGCAATGGCTTAATCGTTGCTATCTTGTTGGAGTATAGAGAGAGGAGTAGTGGGTTGTCTCAATT
Organism: Magnolia kwangsiensis; assembly: GCA_037074715.1. Taxonomy (NCBI): domain Eukaryota; kingdom Viridiplantae; phylum Streptophyta; class Magnoliopsida; order Magnoliales; family Magnoliaceae; genus Magnolia; species Magnolia kwangsiensis. The sequence continues at coordinate 5,882,545 of CM073580.1, forward strand.
TCGTATGGAAGTGCTGGATTGGGCTGTGAGATGGTTTGAAAATCCATCCAAGCCCTCCTTTTATAGGCTATAGTAGCTGGGGATTATGGCCCAGGGAAATAAATTTCATGACCGTTTTCTGGCTGTTGGAGAAAACTAGCCGTTTTATGGCCGTTTTCTGACTGTTGTGTATGGGCCATTAAACTGCTGCATATTGACTGTTGTGAGATAGCAACTAGCCGTTTTCTAGCTGTTGGGCTAGCCATGCAGTAATTTCAGCTGGACCCTTTACTTATTGCACAATTGTTACAGATTTTAAGTGCAAAGTGCGCTACTAGCGCTTATACAGCCACACTGACTCACATGCCCATGCCCTCGCACCGAGCCCGTGCCCGAGCGCGAGCGCGTGCGCGATGTTTCAGTGCTTTGCACTGGAACATGCAAGTCCCATGGTTCATAGACTATGTGAGCAAATATTAAGGTACTTCCCTCTTTTCATTTAAACTATAAAATTTTCTTCTCCCTTTTCCATGTGGAACTATTCCCAAAATCCTAAAAAGTAGTTTTTTCAAACACTTTATATATTATATTATATATTTTTATTTAAAATATTTTTATAAAATCAACATTTTTACAACAATCCAAAGCGATGCAGATTACCCACAACAACTTAGGGTAGGAGCTCCTTACTATTGAAAGCTATGTAAGTCTCATGTCAATTCATTTTGACTACTCTCGTTATGATATAAGACAAAAAATGAGACAAATCTAAAAAAATGAATTAACTACTCTCATTATGATATAAGACAAAAAATGAGACAAATTTAAAAAACAAATGGATAAGACAATTGACCCGGTCGACCCCAACTAACTGACCCAGTCGATTGGGTCCCTAGACCACAGTACCTATGGCTATGGATTAGCTGTACCTATGGCTACAGATTATAACCGTAGCCATAAGTCTACGTTTGAAAGACCTATATCAGCAATCCCGTGGATCTTAAAACAATCCACTAACATCACCATCATTATCTTAAAATTGATCCCATCCCTTGATTGGATGGATTGGAAGGTAAAATCCCAAGATATGCCAGGCGTGCCAAACAGACCCAGTGAACTTGTCTCGGGATATACCAATCCCATGAATCTTTTTCCAATCCACTAACACCACCATCATTACATTAAAATTCATCCCATCCCTTGCCTGGCCTAACAGGCCTTTATTGAAACGGAGTGAGAAAAGGGGGTAAAAACGGTAACAGTGAAAGCAATACAGTGGCAAGGGGTGAAAGATACGGGACTGAAAGCAATGCAGTGAGAGGAGGGGTAGTTTCATCCTCAAATTTACAGTCCGTACGAGGAGGTATAACTGCTTATGTTAAGTTTGTATTGCTTCCGAAACACCACTGGATAAAAGGTAAGGTCTACGGTTGTAAATATCTCATTTTATCTTGGTGGGGGTATCATTCAATGCTAGGTCGGGTAGGGAACGGATTGGCTACTCTCCCTGACACCGGCCATTGGCTGGCGGTCGGTGCTCTGTGGGGCCCACGATGATGTATGTGTGTCATCCATGCCGTTTATCATTTTTATATATCATTTTATGTTATAAAAAAGAAAATGAAGTATATCTCAATCTCAAATGGACCACATTACAAGAAACAGTATTGAATGAATTTTGACCATTAAAAACATTTTGGGGGTGATAAAAGTTTTGAATCAAGCTGAAATTTATTTTCCCTTCATCTGGGTCTTTATGACCAAATCAACATATTGGATTTCAAATAAACAATACAGTGGGCCTTATTAGGATTTTAATGGTGAATATCCATTCATTATTTTTTCCTATGGTGTGGTCCATTTAAGATTTATATCACTATAATTTTTTTGTTTCAAGCCCTAAAATGATCTGTAAACTTGGATGAACCGAATGGATGAAACACGTACATCATGGTGGGGCCCACAGAGCACCGACCACCAGCCAGGGGGCTGGTGTCAGGGCGAGTTGCCAATCCGTCTCCGATCGGGCAAAGGTTGTCTGGTACGGTTTGAATTCTCAGTTCGTACAAGTGGTCCCATTTTTAAAATATCCAAACCGTTGATATTCTGAGCCACACCGTCAGTGATACATAAACAAAAACATCCTAAACCTCTCGATAGGTGGCTAATGAAGAAACGGTTCAAAAAGAAATATAGCGACGGTTTTCATTCAACCAATGATAAGACAAATATTATATAGCTAAGATTTATTTATTTTTTAATCTAAGAAAACTCTAGTGACTTAGCCTTCAATGATGATTTCCATGGTTTGAACGCTTTGGATCGCTCATCAATGGGTCCCAGTTTTATAAACTGAATGTCAGCATGTAGGTACAATCCTTCCACCCGAGCATTGTACATTATATCTGTGTTGTATTCATGGTTATTGATTCCCTGGGTGAGTCATAAAAGCACACTTTGGTGGACAGGCTAGACATCATTCCCGATTGCGATGTGTGCATGTTATCTACTTCTTTTGCGCCATCTGTGGTAGGACGTTTCGCCCAAATATTGTTTGATCCAAAACTAAGGTGGCCCACACCACGTGATATGCCCGCTATCTACAAAGATAATAAAAGGCAGAGGGAGAGGTTGAGATTTATTCACATTCACATCACGAAAAACCTATTACTATAAATTATTTATTTATCAGATTTTTACTAGAGATATTGATAAATTTTATAAAAGAGATTAAGAAGAGGGAAAATGAGAGTGAGATCAATTAGCTAGAGAAGAAGTAATCAAGAGGGCGAAAGAATTAGAGAAGAAAAATTCAAGTTGGATCCTTGTTCTTGCATGGGTGGTAGATTCTTGGGAGTTTCAACACCCGGTCAAGGGTTCAAGTATCCATAGGTGGTGAAATCCCACTATGGCATGGGGGTGTGTGTGTGTGTGTAATAAAATAAAAAAATAAAAATAAAAATAATAAAAGAAGAAGAAGAAGAATTCAAGAGGGGAATGAGAGAAGAAGTGGAGTTAGAAAAGGTATTTCCATTAGATGGAGAAAACATATATACCGAGGACTTGAAGTCCACCCTTATCACTCCTCCAAAGTTGGAATCTGGCGGTGATAATAGTGTGAGATGTCTTTAATCTGCACATTAAACAAGGGCTTGATTAATCGACTATCTTGGTCAATCAATCAAATAAGTCCTGAATTATATAGATTGGTATAGGGACAGTTTTGAACAGTCTCAATAGATCGAATTATTAGGTTGATTGATCAACAAAATTCAAAAATTACTTATAATCTCTTTGTATTCTTTTATGCATGTTTGATTGATCGAACATATGGTGCTCGATCAATACTTAGATCGATGGCGTGCGCAGTTTTCATAATTGCACAATTAGTTTTCTATATTGGGTGTTATATTATATATATGGGTGTAATTGTGGGCATAGGGCATCCTAAGGTATTCCAATTGTGGCTTAAGAATTTCTAGGATTTGGAGAAGAGAAAATGAAGGTTTTCTGATTGTAAGTTCGTTCATCTCTTGTACTTTTCATTTTCATAGTCATCATTGTCGCTTTGTACCATGATTTTTTTATGTAAGGAATTTTTTTTTTTCACATAAAAATTATGTGTACTTGTGCAAGCTTTGTTTTCATTTGCTTATTGTCGTGTGATCCGAATTCGGAGTTTCCTTCCACGATTCCCCAACAAGTGGTATAAGAGATAATGTTGGAATTCAAGTTTGAATTTGGGACATGAGTATTGAAGGATAAAACATGAAGTATGAAACAGAGAAGTTCATCAGGAAAAATAACTTCAAACTATGAAAGGTGAAGATGAGAGGCCTTCTAGTTCAACAATGACTACAAGATACGTACACTCCTTGGTGTAGAGAAGCGTTCAACGTTTATAAACAATAAAGAGTAGGAAAAATTGGATGAGAGGGTGAAACCTCGGTCCAACTCTGTTGGTTGATGACATTCTTTATAATGTTCTTGATTAAAAGATCACTGCAGGACTTTAAAAGAAGTTAGATAGCTTATACATGACAAAATCCCCGTCGAATTATCTATATCTGAAAAGGCAATTATATAATTTGAATATGGTGGAAGGGTTGAATCTTATTGATTACATCAGCAGGTTTAATTACATACTTTACAAATTGACGAATGTGAAAGCGAAGATTGACGAGTAAGATCAAGTCCTAATTCTATTGAGCTCTCTTTCAAAGTCTTACGATAACTTCATAAAGACTATGTGCTAGGGTAGAGACCATTTATGTCAAGATTTTCATCTCAGCCATTCAATCGAGGATGTTGAGAAAGAAGGACAACAATATAGGGTCTTTTACGGATGCGTTGGTAGTTAGGGGAATGAATTCTGAGCGGGAGAAGAAAAACTCACGATCACGATCCAATTTTAAGGGAAATGAAAAGATGAAGTACTTGAACTATGGGAGACAAGAGCATATGAAGAAGGACTGTCGGAATCTTAATACCCAGAATGGGGAAAAATCAGATGAAGCATTGAATGAAGCCAACACAATGGAATCTAACAAAGAGGTGAATGGTGGTGATGTCTTGACCACATCCAAATTCAAAACCATTTCATCAGTGAGTGGATTTTGGATTAGAGGTCTCATATACAACATGACCTTTCAAAGCGAATGGTTCACCAGTTACAGTTAGTGTAATGGTAGACAAGTGTTTATGAGTAATGACATTAACTGTAAGGTTGTTTGAATCGAAATGATGCGCATCAAGATGTTTGATGGGACGGAGCACATTCTGACGAATGTGTGACACGTATCTTAGCTGAAGAAGAATCTAATATCCCTAAGAGCCCTTGATGCACTTGAGTACAAGTTCACCATGTTTGATTGTATCCTAAAAGTTTCAAAATGGGCACTCATAGTGAGAAAAGCACAACAAAGCAGTAAGATTTACAAGTTGATCAAAAATACCATATCGGGTGGAGCTACAATGTTTGTTGTGGAGTTCATTTCGACACATTTATGACATGTTCATCTATGCCGCATGAGCAAGAGCGGTATGAAGGTACTTTCTGATTGATGCTTGATTCATGTTTTTAAAAATACTGATTTAAATATATGTGAGTATTGTATATACGGTAAATAGTCACGTTTATCTTTTAAATTTGAAAAGCATGTTAGTAAGGGTATTCTAGATTTTGTGCATTCTGATGTATGTGGGACGTTGCTCGTAATTTCTGGAAGGTGGTCATCATTCTTTGTATCATTTATAGACGACTACTTTAGAAATGTGTTGATATATTTCATGAAGTATAAATCAGACATTTTTGCCACCTTTAAAGTATAGAAGGCAGTGATGAGAAAAAGTCAAGATGAAAATTGAAAGTATTAAGGGCAAACAACAGTGAAGAATTAGCTTCAAATGAATTTAATTAATTTTATAAAGATGGGGATATCATACGGCATAACGTAATTAGGCAAAGACCAGAGCAGAACAGTGTAGTAGAATGAATGAATCATACTCTTTTAGAGAGAGCCAAAAACATGTTAAACAATATCGGGTTAGCTAAGGAGTTATGGACTGAGGCCGTTAACATGACTGTTACTCAATGTATTGGTCTCCATCTACACTGATCGGTTGTAAAATTCCATCTTGACTTGGCTAGGTTGGAGGAAACTTCTTCTTCCCATAACTATTGCTTCCATAAATCATCATCAACGATGCCACCATATCTCATTTGCTAAACTTAATAGCCTTTGAGATGTGCTCTGACAGTCATTCCTACTACGGTGTTACCTCCTACATTTGCTTTCTCAATACTCTCATCAACCATGGTGCTGATGTGAAGGGGCTCTTGTCTAATCACATACTCCACCACGCCCTTGGCAAAGTGGCGTGTCTATTCAACGAGTGGCCGATCGAGATGGTGAACAAACATGACGTGCACGGTCATGTCAAGATACACATTTGCTTCCACAATTATCATAGAGTGAAGGTATCCATAGCCAGATGGTTGGACACCTATTTCAGGAGCCCATAGACCGCCATCTCCTTCGTTTATGCATTTCTCCTTCTCTTCTTCACATTCATTCAGATGGACTTTACTGTCTTCCCTCCAAGTTAAGGATCTGTTTCACCTGTGACCATTTCATAATTTATAATTCTATAAATTCTGACTCTCTAGTAAACAAGGAGGAAATCTCTGCTTTTGGCAAGTAGAGGATCTGGATTCATACTACATACAGTTTGAATTGCAAGCCTTTACTGAGCAGTTAAAAATGAAAAACATCCATCCATTAGCCCTATTTCAACTGTTAGAAGGTCTAAACCAAACTGTTCATATTCATCCAGAACATGCTTCTTGCTATTTTCTAGATTCAACCAGATACATCCTCTTCTAGCATTTTTCAGGTTTATCCAGGTCCATCCTAGCGAAGGATGATGGCTGCTGGTTTTCCAAAACTTTGAAAATAGGCATTTTTTATTTTCTGTAAAAAGTAATTACTGATGTTGCGCTTGCCTCACGTAGCC
>CM073580.1:5889139-5992817 GCA_037074715.1 Magnolia kwangsiensis
GTCATATCTAAAGTTTGCGTGGACCTCACCACAAGAAAAAGTCGAGAGAGTGACGCCCACCATTAAAAAGTTCTGAGCTCTATAAAAGTTTTCGCTCAAGCTGCTATTTATATTTTTTCTTCTTTTGTTCCTAAGTTAACATATGAATAGGTTGGATCTCAAATAAACATCATGATGGACCTTCAAATGATTTCAACTTTGCTGTTTTTTATGATGGGATCCACTACTTCAGCCTTGGATCTACCTCATTATTCTATCGTGCCCTTGAACGATCTCTCAAAATGTATGGAAAGTGTGGATACAAAACATACATAATGGTGGGCCACATAACTTAGTGACCTCTCCAGCAGTGAGCCTCGCTGCTCAACCTGTAGTAGCTAATCCGCGTGGAATGGATTGGCGGTTGTATCTCAAATCAGGTATATGACTGCTTTATTGACGTCAGCAAGTTTATGTGAGTTTGATTATATGGCATGTGGGATATTTAAACCGTTCATTCACTTGGTGAGCTCATTTTAAAGCTTGAGACTAAAAATAAAATAAATATAATTATCAAGTAGACTATGCTACAAAAAGCAATGAGGGATTGAACATCTACCATTGAAACTCTTTTTGGAGTCACAAAAGTTTTGGACCAACATAAAATTTGCTTTTCCTATTCATTCAAGTCTCTGTAACATTATAAATAGATTAGATGTAAGATAAACATTACGATGGGTTGTATAAATTATTTAACAGTGAAAATCATTATCTCCATTACTATTTATAGTGTGGTCCAGATGATCTTTAGATTTGGATTATTTTTAAAAAATACTCTAAAATAAAATTTAAAAATAAATGAATGGTGTAAATATAATAAATATATCACCGTGAGGCATGTAATTTTGATCTCCTTTTGACCGTTTATATAACTCGCAGCTTGGCAGGACACGTACCTACCACAGCTGTACAGATGTTGTGTGTTACATCAGTCAATCCGTGTCCCCTTACGTGGCACGGAGAGGGAAAGTGGAGGTCGGCTTTATATTGGTTGGGTATAATTTAATGCTCAGGCAAAGGTCGTATGGTACGGTTTGAATTATTAATTCGTACAAGTGGTCTCATTTTTAAAATATCCAAACCGTTGATATTTTGGGCCACATCGTCAGTGATACATTAAAAAAAAAAAAACATCCTACGTTGGAACATCCCAAACCTCTCGATGGGTAGCTAACGAAGAAACGGTTTAAAAAGAAATATGGCGACGGTTTTTATTCAACCATTGATAAGCCAAATATTATATGGCTTGGATTTTATTTTTTTTAATCTAGGAAAGGTCCAGTGAATTAGCCTTCAATGATGATTTCCATGCTCTGAACGCTTTGGATAGCTCATCCATGGGTCCAAATTTTACAAATTGAACGTGGGAAGGCAAGTACAATCCTTCTGCCCGAGCATTATACATTATATCTGAATTGTATTCACGGTTATTGTTTGCCTCGTGAGTCATCAAAAGGCAACATTTAGGTGGACGGGCCAGACTGCGGGTCCCCATCGCAATGTGTGCATGTCATTTACTGTTTTTTTAAGCCATTTGCGTTAGGACATTTGGCTTAAATATTATTTGATCCAAGACTAAGGTGGGCTACTTACGTGATATGCCCCAACAAAGATAATTCAAGTGTACCATCCCATAAAAAGCAGTCGGGTTGGGAATTTCCAGCATGGGGTTAGGTTAAGGTTAGGATTAGGTTAGGATTGAGCTATCAGAACCTTAACCCAACCCATCCTGCCCGGGCCATAATCCTATATATAGCCGGCACGCCTACTAGATAGTACAAATGGTGCATCCCATCACATTAAATAAACATACAAAAAATTGGATGTCATGGATAGATGCCACGGGTAGGATGATGTGTGAGTGAGACGATGAAATGACCACTACTGTACAACCCTCGTGTATCATGTGGCTAGGAAAAGTAAGAGAAAAGACTGTGGCCGCGTGAATCTTGTAAATGGGGGACCATTAAAAAAATATATAGTCAGAAAAAAAAAAAAGGCAAAACAGCGTAAGAAGATTGAAAGGTGACTGCTTCATTTGTGTGGGAGTGAATCTTATGCAACACCTACCTTATGGGCGCATTGTAAAACACCGGAGCCTTTGGGACCTACTATGTTGTATATGTAAAATCCACACCGTCTATTAGGTTATGTCCTTGATGGTAGGCCCTACTAATAAAAATCAGATGGATGCACAGCTCAGGAGTGCTTACCACAGCTAACAATTGGGATGATACGCCAACCATACATTTGCGTTTGAGGCCACCATGGGGTGTACCTTCATCAAACCCTTAATTAGGTGTAACTCACCAGGATGAAAGAAAGATACAAAAGCCAGACTGATACAACCTGATTCGATTTGGTTTTGAAATAGGCCTGACCCGAACTTGACCTGACTCGATACCGAGTCTAGCATGCCTAACCTGATCCGAGTTCAGGACTGACCTGGGCTAATTCGGATTGAGTATGACTTAATCACAAGTACCGAATCGGGTCAAGTCGGACCGAGTTGGGTCGGGTGCAGTGGGTATTCACGAGCTGAAATCACAACTCCATCCAGCCAATCCGCTTCCATCCGGGGACATGGATTAAATACTGACAGGTTGAGTAGAAGAGTTAGTTACTTAAATGATGTCACCAAGTTGGTGAGCCCACTATGATGTATGTGTTGTATCCACACCGTCCATCCATATTGAGATATCATTTTAGGGCAATAGCCAAAGAATGAGGTAGATTAAAAGTTGTAGTGGACTCCACCACAGAAAATAGTGGGGAGAGTGATTCCCATCGTTAAAACTATCCTAAGGCCCACCATAATGTTTATTTGAAATCCAACTTGTTCAAAAGTTAAATAAGACATTAAATTAGGGAAAACACAAATATCAGTTTGATCTAAAACTTTTGTGGCCTTTAGAAGTTTTTAATGGTGGGCGTCACTGTCCCCACTATTTTTTATGTTGGGGTCCACTCGAGCTTTGGATTTAACTCATTATTCAGATGTTGCCCTAAAATGATCTCTAAATGGATGGAAGGTGTGGATACAAAGGATACATCATAGTGGGTTTCATGGAACTTAGGAGTCCGAACTGCCGAGACCTCGAGAAGGTTATTTTAGTATGTCACGTACCTCGGGAATATTATTTTAGTAAGTCAGGTTATTTTTAGTTACTTACGCGGCCCTATATATGTAGAGATGATTGGTCTTATTAGGTCCCCTATGATGTATATATTTTATCCATGCAGTCTATTCATTTTGAAAGATCATTTTAATGGATGAGCCCAAAAATGAGGCATATCAAAGGCTTATGTAGACCATACCATAGAAAGCAGTGAAATTGAAAGCCTACCATTGAAAACCTTTTGAGGCATAAATATTTTGGACGTAACTTATTTGTTAGCTCATGATGTTAAATAAAATTCTAAATCCAAAGGACGAATTAGATTTGACACATAAATCATGATAGGACCCATGATCCTTATAACATGACAACATCGACCCTTATTACGTTACAACCACGAATTGCACATGTCACGTAACAACCTCGACCCATGATAACTACGATCCATATAACATGACAACCATGACCTATATCAACCACGACCTACATAACATGACAGTCACGACTCATATAACATGATAACTACGACCCATAACAAATACGACCTGGATGACAACCACGACTCATATAACTACGACCCATATAACATGACAACCACAACCTATATCAACCACGACTTACATAACATGACCAACCACGACTTACATAACATGACCAACCACGACCCGTGACAATCACGATCCGGATGACAATCCTGACCAATATACCATGACAACCATGACCCATATAACATGATAAATACAACTCATGACAACCACTACTCATATAACATGACAACCACGACTCAAGAAAACCACAATCCATATAACTTGACAAGCATGACTTATATAACATGACAACCTTGACCCATATAACCTGAGCAGTGCCCACTTCTAACAAACATCACAGTGGGCCCATGGATTATATACATACATCAATGTGGGCAGCATGGATTATACACATACATCAATGTGGGCCCATTTGGGTTGCGGTTTGCATGAGTCATACTTGCCATGTTATATGGGTCATAGTTGTCATGTTGCATGGATTGTGGTTTGCAATGTGTTCACTTCATTTTCTACCAAACCATTGGTACCATATCTTAAGGCCCACGATGGGGTGATCCGATCCATCTATTTTGTAGGCCAGCTTGTCGTGGGCTCAAAAAGTCCTGACTTGGACAATATCTTCTTCTAACAAGCATCATAATGAGCTTAGAAAGTTTCTATAGTCAGCATAATTTTCTATTTTCTAACCCACATGAGCACCGGATCAATCTGGTATTTGAGCCCTAGCCCTAAAATGATATGACAAGAAGGATCAGCAGCTTGGATGAAACACATACATGGTAGTGGGGCCCACAGACCATCGAGCATTAGCCATTGGCTGGTGGCAGGGAGAGTAGCCAATCCGTCACTTTATCGGGTGTTGAAAAATGATGTAGAGCGGGTCGTGGACAATTTCATGGCCAAAATGGATCAGAAAAGGCTCGGTCGGCGACAGAAGTGATCCGGACCATCAGACCTTAGATCGGGCGTATTTCATAATCCGGAATGAGTTATCCGACGTAAAATATATGATTTTGGGGTAGAACGAGCTACTTTAACCAACCAACCCAGCCACGTCGGGTTGCGTAGCCCGGATTTGCGAGAAACCCCCTGATCGACGGTCGTTTCCTCGTTTTAATTTTGTTTTTACTATAAATAGTAAGTTTTAGTTTGAGTATAACTCTTCATCCGTTGGGCTTTAGGAGTTGTGTCCAACATGAAAAGTGCTTAGAATAATTAGGAGAACGGTTTGGTGAAGCCAAATAGGACACTTACTATTTTTGGCCGAAAACCTTGCGCACTAGTAGACATCACGACCGTCTATAAATAGTAAGTTTACTATTTATAGTAAGTTGCGAATTCTAGGAGTTTTAGTTGTAGTATGAGTCTGATTTCTTTCATGTTGCTTGGTTCCCTTATTTAAAGGAGTGTAAACTCGTTTTTATTTTTTCATCAATTAATTTCGAATTTATTAGATTTTATTCCTATTCTCTTGCTTTCTTTCCTCGTGGATTCGAGAAGTCTCTGTGAGGAGTCCAGAGAAGCTTCGTGGATTCGGAGTAGTTATCCTTGAGGAAGACGGTGTTCGACCTCATCACGTTCATCCCTGCGTCAATTTGGTATCAGAGCGAGGTTTTCCCTCGGGCCGATGGCAAACAACGAAGGTATGAATCAAAATCCTATAGACGGTGATGTAGGGATTCGTTATCTTTTAGAAAGAATGGAAGCTTTCCATCGGGAGAGTCAGTTGACCATGCAAGGGCTGCAGGCAACCCTCGACCGTCTTGCAGATGAGCTACTTCCGCCCCAAGCCCTAGGCGGTGCTCCACCACCTATGGTCACCCCACCACCCGTGGTTGCTGTACGACGTGACCCTGATTATCGCAAAGCACTACCAGCGGTAAATCGTAGGGCTACACCAGATGATTCTAGTTCCAGCGACGAAGACATTAATGGGGGTTTTGATCGACGACCAATCCATGGAGACGATCGTCTAGATCGTGCTGAAAGAGACTATCGAGGTAAGGCTGAACTTCCTAGTTTTAACGGTTTATTATGTATCGAAGATTTTCTCGATTGGCTAGCCGAAGTAGAGAGATATTTCGATTATATGGATGTGCCAGATCATAAAATGGTGAAATTGGTAGCGTTTAAATTAAAATCTGGTGCTTCTGCATGGTGGGAACAATTACAACTCTCACGAGCCCGCCAAAACAAGGCACCCATCGCATCATGGCCTCGAATGAGACGTCTTCTTCGATCACGATTTCTCCCTAGTGATTATGAGCAGATCTTATTCCACCAATACCAGAATTGTCGACAAGGAAATCGAACTGTTACAGATTATACTGAAGAATTCTAACAGTTGGCTACACGAAACGATCTGTCAGAATCTGAGTCACAGAAGGTGGCATAATTTATAGGTGGGTTGCGACCGACAATTCAGGACCGAGTTCAGATGTACCCAGTCGGGACCGTAGATGAAACAGTTCAATTGGCAAGAAGGGCAGAAACACAACTTGCAAGAGCTCCTGCTCGTCCTTATCCTTCAAATCGAGAAAAAGATCTGGTAGGAGAACGTCCTCAACCTCCTCCACCCGCGAGCCGTGATACGGGGAGCGGACCATCCAGACCTCAACGGGCAGCACCCACAACAGCGGGCCCGAGTAGGATTCCGAATCCTTATGCTTGGCCAAGGCCGAACAATTGTTACTGCTGTGGCCAACCAGGCCACTTATCAAACACTTGTCCTCAACGTCCGGCAGCACACTTGACTATAAAAGAAGGGGGCACTGAAGATGAGGCCAGAAAAGAAGATCATGGCTTTGATGAATATGAACAAACCACTGAAGAAATAGCAGATAGCGATGAAGTGACAGGCGAGGATCATGGCGAATCTCTCGTTGTGAGGCGACTGCTGTATACCCCACGAAAGGAATTACATCCACAGCGGCACAATATATTTCGTACTCGGTGCACTGTTAACGGAAAGGTCTGTGATGTGATCATAGACAGTGGTAGCAGTGAGAACATCGTCTCAAGAGTGATGGTGGATAAGTTGCAGCTACCAACGACGAAACATCCTTCCCCGTACTCAATTGGCTGGATTAAAAAAGTGAACGAGACCAAGGTAACTGAGCAATGCATTATCTCGTTTTCAATTGGTAAACATTATAAGGATCAGATACTTTGTGACGTGGTTGACATGGAAGCCTGCCATATGCTACTCGGTCGACTCTGGTAGTCGGACCGTGATGCGACCCATCGGGGGCGAGACAATGTTTACATATTCGTCAAAGATAATCGAAAAATAATCCTTGCCCCTATGGCACCAGAGAACTAACTTGAAGCCTCTAAAGTGGAGGGGAGTTCTCTCTTGACCATTCGGGATTTCATGGAGGAGTCCAAGGAAACCGGCCAGGTATATGCCGTAGTGGTGAAGGGCGAGAAAGAGGAACCTTCAAATATCCCTCTAAGCTTAAGATCGTTACTAAACGAATTCAAAGAAGTCTGGCCTGAAGATTTACCTGATGGATTACCCCCCATGAGAGACATCCAACATCACATAGACCTCGTCCCTGAGGCTAGCCTGCCCAATCGCCCTCATTATCGGATGAGTCTGAAGGAGTATGAGATACTTCAGGGGCAAGTGGAGGAATTGATCCGTAAGGGTCTATTGAGAGAGAGCATGAGCCCATGTGTTGTACCAGCATTATTAACGTCAAAAAAAGATGGAAGCTGGCGCATGTGTGTCGACAGCCGAGCAATTAACAAAATTACTATTAAATATCGGTTTCCAATACCACGGTTGGACGACATGATCGATATGTTAGGAAGGGCTAAAGTGTTCTCTAAACTCGATCTAAAGAACGGGTACCATCAGATTCGTATTCGACCCGATGATGAATAGAAAAATGGCATTCAAGACAAAGGAAGGGTTGTATGAGTGGCTGGTCATGCCTTTCGGCCTATCGAACGCACCAAGTTCTTTTATGCGTTTGATGAATCAAGTTCTAAAACCGTTCACTGGCCGATTTGTGGTAGTATATTTTGATGACATATTGATATATAGCCAGGATGAGGCGGAGCACAAGAAACATCTCAGGTAGGTGCTGCAGGTCCTACAAGATAACAAGTTGTACCTCAACTTGAAAAAATATAGCTTTTTAACTGACAGCCTGTTGTTTTTAGGATTTGTTGTAATGTCCACAGGCATTCGGGTGGACGATGAAAAGGTGCGAGCTATTAGGGAATGGCCGATCCCGACAAACATTTATGAGGTGAGGAGTTTTCACGGATTGACGACTTTCTATCGTCGATTTGTGTGAGATTTTAGCACCATAGTCGCGCCAATAACAGACTGCATGAAAAAAGGACCGTTCCAGTGGACCGATAAAGCTGACAAGAGCTTTCATGAGATCAAGTATCGTTTGTCTACAACACCGATCTTGGTGCTTCCTAATTTCGATAAATTGTTTGAGGTGGAGTGTGACGCTTCATATGTCAAAATAGGTGGAGTATTATCACAGAAAGGCAGGCCGGTAGCCTTCTATAGCGAGAAGCTCAGTGAAGCCCGAAAGAAGTGGTCAACTTACGAGCTTGAGTTGTACGCAGTTGTTCAGACATTGCGACATTGGCAGCATTATCTGATTCAAAGGGAGTTTGTTCTGTACACTGACCATCAGGCATTAAAGTTTATTAATAGTCAGACTAACGTGAATCGTGTGCATGCTAGATGGGTTGCCTTTTTACAAGAATTTATGTTTGTTCTAAAGCATAAGTCAGGTCAGCAGAATAAGGTGGCTGATGCACTTAGCCGTCGTGCGTCACTATTTGTTACGGTGAGCAATGAAGTGGTCGGCTTTGACTGTCTCAAGGAGCTATATGCCGAGGATGAAGACTTCAAAGATTCTTGGTTGAAGTGTCAAGAAGGTCACCCCAGTGACTTTCATATATAGGATGGTTTTTTCTTTAAAGGGAATCGATTGTGCATCCCCCAAAGTTCTCTAAGGGAGCAGATTATTCAGGAACTACATGGAGGTGGCCTCGGTGGACACCTTGGGCGAGACAAGACGCGAGCTCTTGTTGAAGAGCGGTATTACTGGCCGCAATTAGTACGTGATGTGGGAAGAGCCGTACAACGTTGTCATATTTGTCAGACCTCTAAGGGACAATCTCAGAATACGTGCCTCTACACCCCGTTACCTATGCCTGACGGTCCTTAGGAGGGTTTATCAATGGACTTCGTACTTGGTCTTCCACGAACACAACGCGGCATGGATTTGGTGTTCATAGTGGTCGATCATTTCTCCAAGATGGCACACTTTATACCATGCAAGAAGACCCTCGACGCAACACACGTGGCGAATCTCTTCTTCAGAGAGGTCGTACGGCTACACGGGGTCCCTAAGACCATTACTTCTAATCGTGACACGAAGTTCATTAGCCACTTTTGGCAGACTTTGTGGACTCGATTCGATACACGACTTCAATTTAGCAGTGCTTACCACCCACAGACTGATGGGCAGACCGAAGTTGTGAATCGCACATTGAGAAACCTCCTTCGCAGTATTGCAGGAGAAAAGTTGAAGCAGTGGGACTTGGCCTTGTCTCAAGCAGAGTTTGCGTTCAACAACATGGTGAACCGCTCGACAGGAAAATTCCCTTTTTAGATTATCTACGGACGAGTGCCTCGCCACACACTTGACTTAGTCCCTTTGCTCAAGCACCCAGGCACGAGCGCGGCAGCAGAACATATGACAGATAAGATCATGGGCATCCATGCAGAAGTGCGGGCCAAGCTACATGCCTCGAACGAAAAGTATAAGGAACAAACGGACAAGCATCGTCGACAAAAGGTGTTCGAGGTGGGTGACCAGGTAATGGTCCATTTGCAAAAAGAAAGATTTTCGACTGGGATGTACAACAAGCTGAAGAATAAGAAGATTGGACCGGTACCGATCATCCAAAAGATCAATGACAATGCTTATGTTGTTGATCTTCCAGATGACATGGTGATCTCACGGACTTTCAACGTTGCGGACCTGACCGAGTATCATGAACCAGCGCAGGACGAGTTCTTTTCAAGTGGAGGGGACTGATGTAGAGCGGGTCGCGGACAATTTCATGGCCAAGATGGATCAGAAAAAGCATGGTCGGCGACAGAAGTGATCCGGACCATCGGACCTTAGATCGGGCGTATCTCACAATCCGGAATGAGTTATCCGACGTAAAATATATGATTTTGGGATAAAACGAGCTACTTTAGCCAACCAACCCAGCCACGCCGAGTTGTGCAGCCCGAATTTGCGAGAAACCCCCTAATCGACGGTCGTTTCCTCGTTTTAATTTTGTTTTTACTATAAATAGTAAGTTTTAGTTTGAGTATAACTCTTCATCCGTTGGGCTTTAGGAGTTGTGTCCAACATGAAAAGTGCTTAGAATAATTAGGAGAACGGTTTGGTGAAGCCAAATAGGACACTTACTATTTTTGGCCGAAAACCTTGCGCACTAGTAGACATCACGACCGTCTATAAATAGTAAGTTTACTATTTATAGTAAGTTGCGAATTCTAAGAGTTTTAGTTGTAGTATGAGTCTGATTTCTTTCATGTTGCTTGGTTCCCTTATTTAAAGGGGTGTAAACTCGTTTTTATTTTTTCATCAATTAATTTCGAATTTATTAGAGTTTATTCCTATTCTCTTGCTTTCTTTCCTCGTGGATTCGAGAAGTCTCTGTGAGGAGTTCAGAGAAGCTCCGTGGATTCGAAGTAGTTATCCTTGAGGAAGACGGTGTTCGACCTCATCACGTTCATCCCTGCGTCAAAAAAGAATATAATTTCTTATTCACTTAAGAACCGTATGACTTTTAAACCAAGAATATGAGCATTTTCATTCGAAACAATATCCAAAAGTTGTCATAAAGTTACTCTTAAGGTATATGGAGTATCATAGCTTTCAAGATAATTTGACCAAACTTCTAGGTCAGTATGGTCAAAATTCTAATCTTGAAAAAGAGGTAAAAAGACAAAAGAGCAGACAATGATTGAAAGGTGATTGCTTTATTTGTGTGGGAGTGGAATCCTACGCAACACCTATTTTATGCGCGCCGATGCACAGCTCAGGAGTTCCTATCACAGCTAACAACTCGAATGGTACGCCAACCATACGTCTGCGTTTGAGGCCACCACGACGTCTACCTTTCAAACCCTTAATCAGGTGTAACACACCAGGCTGAAGGAAAGATACAAAGACCGCCTGATACAGAACTCAGTAGACCACACCATATGAACTTAACGATTTTGGGAACGGAATTTTACATTGTTCATGTTAGTGTGGCCAATTTGAGTTTCTAATCACTTTTATCTTTTGTAAATACGGACGGAGTTGATTTTACATATACAACATGGTGAACCCCACGGAGCTTGCAAGAAAAGCGTAAAACAGGTTTTGTGGAGTACTCCGGCCCCTTTACGTGGACGCAGATTAGATACAGACAGGTAGAATATCGAGAGTCGTTACTGACGTCATCAACTTATGTGGCCCACAATGATGTATGTTTTGCATCCCGCTGTCCATCCACTTAGAAAGATCACATCAGGGCATCAAAGAATAAGTCATATCTAAAGCTTGTGTGGACCTCACCGCATAAAAAAGAGACTGACGCCCACCGTTAAAATGTTTTATAGGCCATAAAAGTTTTCGAACAAGCTGATATTTGTATTTTACCTACGTTCGTTCCTGCGTTAACACATGAACGGATCTCAAATAAACATCACGGTGAACCTTGAGACGGTTTTAACGTTTCTGTTTTTTGTGGTGGGGTCTACCACTTCGGCCTCGATTCTACCTCGTTATTTCTATCATGCCGTAAAATGATCTCTCAAAATGTAACGGACAGCGTGGATACAAAACATATATGATGGTGGGTCCACATAACTTGGTGACGTCACTTCAGTTGTGAGTCTTGCTGCTCAACATGTCAGTAGCTAATCCGCGTGGAATGGATTGGCAGGTGTACCTCACCCCAACCATTTATGTCAGCAAGTTCTGTGAGCCTAATTATAAGGTATATATTATATTTAAACCGTTCATTCATTTGGTGAGGTCAACTTAAAACTTGAAATTGAAAATAAAATAAATATAATTATCAAGTGGACCACACTATAAAAAGTCGTGGGCGATTGAACATCAGTTGAAACCTTTTTTAGGGTCACAGAATTTTTGGATCAATGTGAAATCTGTTTTTCCTATTTATTCAAGTCTTTGTAATCTCATGTACAGGTTGGATGTAAAATAAATGTTACGGTGGATCCTACAAATTATTTAATGGTGAAAATCATTATATCCATTACTATTTATGATGTGGTCTAAATAATCTTTGAATATGATTCGTTTTTTGAATATACCCTAAAATAATATCTAAAAATAAATGAACAGTGTAATTATAAATGAACAGTGTAATTATGATGAATATATAAGTACGATAAATATATAACCGTGGGGGATGTAATTTTGATTTTTGTACAACTCGGAGCTCGAGGAGTGTCAGTGATCGTTTTTACACGACACGTACCTACCGCAGCTATACAGCTGATGTGTGGTACATCAGCCAATCCGCTTCCCGTTACGTGGCACGGAGAGGGAAAGTGGAGGTTGGCTTTATCTCGATGGGGTATCATTTAATGCTCGGGCAAAATTGTATGATACGGTTTGAATTATCAGTTCCTACAAGTGGTCTCATTTTTAAAATATCCAGACCAATGATATTCTCGAACACATCGTCAGTGATACATAAGAAAAACATCCTACGTTGGAACATCCTAGACCTCTCGATAGGTGGCTAATGAAGAAACGGTACAAAAGGAAATATGGTGGCGGTTTTCATTCAACCATTAATAAGCCAAATATTATATAGTTAGGAATTTTTTTTTTCTTAATCTACGAAATCTAGTGAATTAGCCTTCAACGATGATTTCCATGCTCTGAAAGCTTTGGATCACTCATCCATGGGTCCCAGTTTTATGAACTGAACGTCGGAAGGTAGGTACAATCCTTCTGCCCGAGCATTGTACATTATATTTGTATTCATGGTTATTGATTGCCTCGGTGAGTCATCGAAAGAGGGATGGGCCAGACTGCGGGCCCCATCGCGCTGTGTGCGTGTCATCTACTTTTTTTTACGCCAGTTGTCTTAAGACATTTGGCTTAAATATTGTCTGATTCAAAACTAAGGTGGCCCCTTTACGTAATATATCCGCTATCGACAAAGATAATTCAAGCGTACGACGCTATAAAAAGCAGTTGGGTTGGGAATTTCCATCATGATGTTGGGTTAGATTAGGGTTGAGCTATCGGAACCCTGACCAAACCCAACGTGCCCGGGCCAAAATCTTAGATATAGCCGGCACGCCTACTAGATAGTACAGATGGGGCAGTGAATACACGTACAAAAAATTGGGTGGCATGAATCGATGCCACGGGTAGGATGAGGTGTGAGTGAGACGATGAAATGACCAACAGTATACAACTCACGTGTATCATGTGGCTAGAAAAAGTAAGAGAAAAGACTGTGGCCGCGTGATGGAATCTTGAAAATGGCGGACCATTAAAAAAAAAAAAAAAAAAAAAAAGACAAAACAGCGTAAAAGGATTGAAAGGTGATTGCTTCATTTGTGTGGGAGTGAATCTTACGCAACACCTGTTTTATGGGCGCATTGTAAAACACCCGAGCCTTTGAGACCCACCATGTTGTATACGTAAAATCCACACCGTCCATGAGGTTATGTCCTTGACGTTAGGCCCTACCAATAAAAATCAGATGGATGTACAGCTCAGGAGTGCCTACCACAGCTAACAATTGGGATGATAAGGCAACCATACATTTGCGTTTGAGGCCACAATGGGGTGTACCTTTCATCAAACCCTTAATCATGTGTAACTCACCAGGCTGAAGGAAAGATACAAAAGCCAGCTGATACAGAACTCAGTAGACCACACCATATGAACTTAGCGATTTTGGGACGGCAATTTTACATTATCCACTTTAGTGTGGCCAATATGAGTCTCTAATCAATTTTATCTTCTGCAAGTACGGTCAAAAATAAAGGTTATCACTTTATTGACGGAATTGATTTTACATATACAGAATGGTGGACCCCACAGAGCTTGCACGTAAAGCATAAAACAGGCTTTGTAGAGTATTCCGGCCCCTTTACGTGGTACGGAGAGTGGAGGTAGCTTTTAGAGAAAATGACCATTGTGGATAAAACCTTTTATCCAAATGTTTTTACGAAGGAATACAAACTTAAGTTACCAACTTAGACAAACACGTGCAGAGAGCCTCTTTGAGGACGAAACTACCCCTCCTTTTCACTGGGAAGACGAGCGCTGGCGCTCCTCCAACTGAGAGTTGTGCGAACGGCTTGGAAGAGATCAAAGTTACATGACCCCACAGCTATGTATTTATTATATCCACAGCGTTCATCTATGTTTCGAGATCATTTCAGAGCATTATCCAACAAAAAAAAATCATATCCAAAGATCAACTGGACCACACCACAAAGAGCAGTGGGGAAATTGATTTTCACCATTAAAAATTTTGTAGGGCCCACCATAACATTTATTTTCCATCCAATATATTCATAAGGTCACAAAGGCCTGGATGAAGAGGAAAAATAAATTTCATGTTGTAATCCCAAACCCAAGCTCAATTTCTACGTTGTCTCACGCAAGTTTTAAGTTGCGTCGCTGAATTTCAAGGTTGCCTCACTTAATTTCTAGGTTGCTTCGCTCGATTCGTAGGTTCCCTAGCTCAATTTCTAGATTCCCTCGCTGAATTATTAGGAAAGTTTTGATGATAAAATAAATGAATAAGCTCTAGTGCTAAAGTAGATCACGTCACATGCTGGGACTTGAACACAACTTGCCAAAAACCTCTTTTAGGGGTTCAAGGAGATTTGGATCAAACTGATATTTTTATATTTTCCTTTTAAGTAGTTTTATATTATTTTATGAATATGTTTAATGACAAATATATATCATGATAGCTTCTTAGAAGGTTTCAATAGCAATATCATCATCATTACTGATTCTTGTGATGTGGGTGTAATTTACTTGTATTTTTTATATGCTTTCTTTTTAAGCTTGTGTTCTAAAATGATTTTCAAAATGAATGAACAACTTAAATAAAACACACATATTATAGTGGGCTTTATAAAAGGCCCTAGTAGAACTGTTCGACTCTAACTAAGTTACTTGAATAGGGAGTTTTGAAACTCAATTGAGCCATATGCAAAGTAAATTGTCTAAAAGTTATGCAACTTGCCAATAACCTAGGGTTGTATGTAATCCATGTTGGAAAATTATACAGATTAATGTAATTTCTGTATAATATGGAAACCAAAAAATCACGATAATCAGAAATAAGGACAGGTTAAAGCACGTCTGAAAATACTGTCCTTAAAGCGTAATTTGGCCCTACTCAAGTAAATTGAGTGTGCTGATAGGTTATAGGCAAACCGCTTCTAGGATACGACGAGCCTGGTGTGGGTCTGCGTTCAGCAAACACAAAAATCCATTAATGAAACTCTATTACACAGTCTGACAGAAATACATAAAAAGAAAAAATCTCAGAATAAAGAAAAGGAAGAAAAATATTTTATACCACTACACTGGTCAAATCTTCAGCCACTGGTTCAGTTAAACCGTTTTAGACCACACTGTTGGTCTGTTCTTCTTACAATGGTTTAACCGTTGCTATCTTGCTGGAGTATAGAGAGGAGTAGTGAGTTGTCTCAATTTTGTATGCAAGTGTTGGATTAGGTTGTGAGATGGTTTAGAAACCCATTCAGGCCCTCCTTTTATATGCTATAGTAGCTGGGGGTTATGGTCTAGAAAAATAAATTTCATGATCGTTTTCTGACTGTTTGAGAAAACTAGCTATTTTATGGCTATTTTCTACCTGTTGTGCATGCGCCATTAAGCTGCTGCATGTTAATTGTTGTGAGACAGCAGCTGGGCGTTTTCTAACTGTTGGGCTAGCCATGCAGTAGTTTCAGCTGGACCCTGCACTTATTGCACAGATGTTACAGATTTTCTACAACAGCTCTTTTTTTTAGCCCTTTATATATTATGGAGGACTCTCATTCAGTCCTCTAGTCTCTCCATCACCCAACCATTTGCCTTAGCCACTAGTCGCACCGTGACTCACATAGGTCTCGCTCCAGTTCGCGAAGGGAGCGACCCTCTGCGACATGATGCGCACGTGTGAAGTGCAAAGTGCGCCACTAGTGCCTCTACAGCCACACTGCCTCACATGCCCATGCCCTCGCACTAAGCTCGAGCCCGTGCCCGAGACAGAGCTTGAAACCAAGCCCGAGCCGGAGCCCGAGCGCGAGTGCATGTGCGTGCGCGGTGTTCCAGTGCTTCGTACTGGAACACACAAGTCCCATAGTCCATAGACTATGTAAGCAAATATTAAGGTACTTCCCTCTTTTCATTTAAACCATAAAATTTTCTTCTCCCTTTTCCATGTGGGATTATTCCCAAAACCCAAAAAAGTAATTTTTTCAAACACTTTATATATTATATTATATATTTTTATTTAAAATATTTTTATAAAATCAACATTTTTACAATAATCCTCCACTTGATTTTTATAAAAATATATTTTCGCAGTTAAACATTTCTGCCAGAATAATTAGCTTATATGCATAAAGAAAGATATCTTTCGATTTTAATCTTTCCTTAGTGTAAGTATCTCAAAATCCTATCGAAATAACTGGTAGTCGCAGCTTTGAACCAGTTATTCCTAAATAACAAAATCGGAGAAACTACACACATATTTGCTATGTGTTTGTTAGAGTTCTCACTATCTTGCTCTGCACAATTAATGGCCATGTGCTTATCCTATTTCGTGAACGATCCCGAGAGAAAACTCCTAACTCTCATAAGAGATGACACCATCTCTACGTTCATATAGGTGAAATTCTTCCAGTGTCTCCGTTACTATAAGACACTTGTCTTAAAAACTAAATTTCATTAAGAGTTTTAAGACTCAACCCTCTTTCGTAACGCTCAGCATTTATCTATTATGGATGAGATTTTATATTTTAGTACTGAAAACTTTTCACATATTAGTGACTTGTTTTTACCCATTAAACCCAAAATTTGAGATTTTCTAACTTTAGGTTGAGTTGCCATCATTGGTGGAACTTTGATTGAAGAGTTTCAACCCCATCCCTCTAGATGTAGCCTTTACTACCTATCTCGATAGAGGTTTAGTAAAAAGATCTGTTAGGTTATTGCTTGATTTCACATAGAAAATAGCAATGATTTCATCTTCAATCAATTGTCTGATATAATCATGTCGAAGACTGATATGTCTAGACTTATCATTATATGTGCTACTATAAGCTCTAGCTAATGTAGCTTCACTATCACAATGTAGTGACACAACCGATATAAGCTTTATACAAAAAGAAATTTCTAATAGAAGATTCCTTAGCCACTTAACCTCTTTGCCTGTTACAGCTAGGGCTATAAATTCAGACTCTATAGTCGAGTGCATTATGCAGGTCTATTTCTTGGATTCCTAAGATACAACTGCATCTCCTAGGGTGAATACCCACCCTGTAGTAGACTTGTTGTCCCCTGCACTCGATATCCAGCTCGCATCGGTATATCCTTCCAATACGGCAGGAAACTCTGAATAAAATAATCTTAAGTTTTTAGTTGCTTTTAAGTAACAAAAGACTCTACTGATTGCATTCCAGTGTTCAGTACTTGGGTTACTAGTAAACCTACTAAGTTTACTCACAGCATATGTGATATCAAGTAGTCTAATGCATTGTATACATACATAAGACTCCCCATAACACTCGCATATTTTAATTGTACAACTGTTCTTACAGTATTTTCTTTTAGATTGATACTTTGATCAAATGGAATTTTTGCTTCCTTTATATTTAGATGGTTAAATTTGTTTAGTATCTTCTCAATATAATGATATTGACACAAAGCATAACCTCCACAATATTTTTTTAACTTTGATACCTAGGATGGTATTAACTTATCCAAGATTCTTCATTTTAAGTACGAAAGAAAGAAACTTTTTTGTTTCAGTTACACCTTCCATTTTATTACTTGTTATTAACATGTCATCAACATATAGACAAATAATAACAATATAACTATTATCTATTTTAGAATATATGCATTTGTCAGCTACATTTTGCATGAAACCATGACATAGTATTTTTAAATCAAACTTCTCATGCCACTGTTTTTGTACTTGTTTTAATCTATACAAAGATTTGACTAATCTACATTGTTTTCATTTTCTGATAGAACGAAACCTTTAGGTTATTGCATGTATACCTCCTCATTGAGGTCACCATTCAAAAATGCAGTCTTTACATGCATTTGGTGGATGTGAAGATGATGTATGGAAGCTATCGCAAATAATATCCTAATGGATGTTATCTTAGTTACATGTGAATACGTGTCAAGATAATTTATTCCTTCTTTTTGTCTAAAATTCTTAGCTACTAGTCTAACTTTAAAGGTTTGGATAGTCTCATCAGTGTGATATTTCTTCCTAAATACCCACTTACAACATATGGGTTTAGAATCAGGAGGTAAGTTTACTAGTTCTCATGTTTGATTTGATAGTATGGATTCCATTTCATCATTTATAGCTTCTTTCCAGAAAGTTAAGTCTCTAGAGGATACAACCTCTTTATATGTTTTAGGATCATCTTCTATAGTCATTACTATAGGAATTTGTCTTATAACATTTTCTCTATCTTCTTATACCAGATAAAAAATGACGCGTTGTGAGTTTATGTAGTTATCTCCTAGACTTTTCTCTATTCTTGTTCTTTGACTCCTACTGGGTTCAATAGGAGCTTCAACTATATGTGGAGCTGTGCTATCTGGTTCTCTATTAAGAGTTTAGATTTCATTATCCTTTGACTCCAAGGATAGTGAGTTCTCAAAAAATTCAACATCTCTTGATTCTATTATTGTATTAGACTCATTGTCTAGAAGTTTATAAGCTTTACTACTTTGTGTATATCCTACGAAGGCGCACTTAATAGCTCTTGGTCCTAACTTAGTTCTTTTTGGATCAGGGATTGTATAGTATACAAGATACCCCCACACTTTAAGATATCGTAGGTTAGGTTTTCTACCTCTTCATGTTTCATATGGAGATATTTTATATTTTTTAAACGGAATTCTGTTTATTATATGGCATGCTGCAAGCAGTACCTCACCTCATAGATTTAGTGACAACTTTGCTCTTATAAGCATTGAGTTGACTATCTCTACTAATGTTTAATTCTTTCTTTCAGCTATTCCGTTTTGTTAAGGTGTGTATGGCGCTATACATTGATGTACCAGTCCATGTTCTTCACAGAAGTTATCGAATTCATTGGAGAAGTATTCTCCTCCTCTATCGCTACGGAGAATTTTAATCTTCTTATTTAGTTGATTCTCCACTTCTACTTTATATATCTTAAACATGTTTAATGCTTCATCTTTGCTCTTTAACAGATAAACATACATATATCTTGAGCAATCATATATAAAGGTTATGAAGTATCGTTTATCTTCACGAGTAAGAATGTCGTTTAACTCACAGATATCGCTGTGCACAAGATCCAATATTTGAGACGATCTATCAACACTTGAAAAAGGTTTCTTCATCATTTTAAATCGTATGCACACTTCACATTTATCTGTTTCATTATCTGTGTATGAGATTAAACCATTCTTATTCATGAACTTTAAGGTACTATACCCTATATGGGCTAGTCTATCATGCCACAGTCTAGCGGATTCAACCATATACACAGAAGTGCTACTTTCTTTTAGAAAAAACTTAACCATCCCATTACAAGTATATCCCTTTCTAACAAAATTCTCATTCTTAGACAGAATCAGTTTACCTAACTCGTACACCACCCTTATACTTGGTTTTTCCAGAAGATCTCCAAAAACTAAGTTTCGCCTCATGTCTGGGACGTGCAGTACATTAGTTAGAATCACTTTCTTCCCAGAGGTGAATATCAGTTCGATAGTTCCTTTGCTGACGACCTTCGATCGGACTTCATTACCCATTTGAACTTCTTAACCATCGGTCAATTCCTCATAAGTTTTGAAGGCTGATTTGTCATAGCACACATGTACTGTAATGGCAGTATCATACCACCACCCTAGAACTTTGCCTTGGATGGTATTCACCTCAGTGATCATCGTCACGATATCGCCTTCTTCTACTGCATTTGGCTCTTTTTTAGATTTACGATATCGGCATACTCAAGCATAGTGCCCAGTTTTTTCACAGACATGGCATGAGCCTTTCAGCTTTCTGTTATTCTTTTGGGCATTTTTCTTAAATTTCTCTTTATTGAGTTTAAGGGAATTGTCCTTTTCGAAATTCTTGTTACTAGTGTTCTCTATTGCATGTACCTTATACGAGGCATTCCCGTTATCATTCTTTTTATTACGATTACGTGATTCTTCCTCAATCCTAAGGTATTTCTCGATTTGTTCCAGTGTGTAGTCCTCAGTTTTATGCAGCAACTTCTTTGTATAGTCTTTTCACATCGGTGGCAATTTAGCGATTATAGCCCCGACTTGTAATGATTTAGGAAAATCAATCTTAATCGCTCTGATTTTGTTTACTATTAGCTGCAATTCTTGGACTTGGGGCAGCAGCGGTTTATTATCTACCATGCTGAAGTCAAAATACCTGGCGATGAGAAATTTGTTGGTCCCTTCTTCTTCAGCCTTGTACTTGAACTCCAGAGTGGCTTAGATCTCCTTTGCTGATGATGTCTGTTGGTACAGATCATACAGACGGTTGGAGAGCGCGTTCAGAATGTGTCCTTGATACAAGAGTTCGTCTTCGGCTCGTTTGGTGCGAGCAGCTCCTGTTCAGGTGTGTTTTTGTCGTCTCTTCAGGTAGCGCTTGCAGACTTGGATCTAGTATATAGTAGATCTTCAGCGCCGTTAGGAGAAATTTCAGCTTGTCTTGCTATCTTGTAAAATTGGTTCCATCGAACTGATCAAGACGTATCAAGTCCTGATTCATCAGCTTGATGGATGAAACACTGTCGGCTTCCATCTAAATTACGCTTTAAGATTGTTGGAAAATTATATAGATTAATGTAATTTATGTATAATATGGAAACCAAAAAGTCACGATAATTAGAAATAAGGACAGGCTGAAGTACGTCTGAAAACGCTACCCTTAAAGCATAATTTGCCCCTACTCAAGTAAATTAAGTGTGCTGATAGATTATAGGCAAACCGCTTCTAGGATACGACAAGCCTGGTGTGGGTCTGCATTCAGCAAACATGAAGGCCCACTAATGGAACTCTGTTACATAGTCTGACAGAAATACATAAAAAGAAAAAAATCCCAGAATAAAGAAAAGGAAGAAAAGTATTTTAGATCAGTGCACTGGTCAAGTCTTCAGCCACTGGTTCAGTTGAACCGTTCTAGACCATACCGTCGGTCTGTTCTTCTTGCAATGGTTTAATCGTTGCTATCTTGTTGGAGTATAGAGAGAGGAGTAGTGGGTTGTCTCAATTTCGTATGGAAGTGCTGGATTGGGCTGTGAGATGGTTTGAAAATCCATCCAAGCCCTCCTTTTATAGGCTATAGTAGCTGGGGATTATGGCCCAGGGAAATAAATTTCATGACCGTTTTCTGGCTGTTGGAGAAAACTAGCTGTTTTATGGCCGTTTTCTGACTGTTGTGTATGGGCCATTAAACTGCTGCATATTGACTGTTGTGAGATAGCAACTAGCCGTTTTCTAGCTGTTGGGCTAGCCATGCAGTAATTTCAGCTGGACCCTTTACTTATTGCACAATTGTTACAGATTTTAAGTGCAAAGTGCGCTACTAGCGCTTATACAGCCACACTGACTCACATGCCCATGCCCTCGCACCGAGCCCGTGCCCGAGCGCGAGCGCGTGCGCGATGTTTCAGTGCTTTGCACTGGAACATGCAAGTCCCATGGTTCATAGACTATGTGAGCAAATATTAAGGTACTTCCCTCTTTTCATTTAAACTATAAAATTTTCTTCTCCCTTTTCCATGTGGAACTATTCCCAAAATCCTAAAAAGTAGTTTTTTCAAACACTTTATATATTATATTATATATTTTTATTTAAAATATTTTTATAAAATCAACATTTTTACAACAATCCAAAGCGATGCAGATTACCCACAACAACTTAGGGTAGGAGCTCCTTACTATTGAAAGCTATGTAAGTCTCATGTCAATTTATTTTGACTACTCTCGTTATGATATAAGACAAAAAATGAGACAAATCTAAAAAAATGAATTAACTACTCTCATTATGATATAAGACAAAAAATGAGACAAATTTAAAAAACAAATGGATAAGACAATTGACCCGATCGACCCCAACTAACTGACCCAGTCGATTGGGTCCCTAGACCACAGTACCTATGGCTATGGATTAGCTGTACCTATGGCTACAGATTATAACCGTAGCCATAAGTCTACGTTTGAAAGACCTATATCAGCAATCCCGTGGATCTTAAAACAATCCACTAACATCACCATCATTATCTTAAAATTGATCCCATCCCTTGATTGGATGGATTGGAAGGTAAAATCCCAAGATATGCCAGGCGTGCCAAACAGACCCAGTGAACTTGTCTCGGGATATACCAATCCCATGAATCTTTTTCCAATCCACTAACACCACCATCATTACATTAAAATTCATCCCATCCCTTGCCTGGCCTAACAGGCCTTTATTGAAACGGAGTGAGGAAAGGGGGTAAAAACGGTAACAGTGAAAGCAATACAGTGGCAAGGGGTGAAAGATACGGGACTGAAAGCAATGCAGTGAGAGGAGGGGTAGTTTCATCCTCAAATTTACAGTCCGTACGAGGAGGTATAACTGCTTATGTTAAGTTTGTATTGCTTCCGAAACACCACTGGATAAAAGGTAAGGTCTACGGTTGTAAATATCTCATTTTATCTTGGTGGGGGTATCATTCAATGCTAGGTCGGGTAGGGAACGGATTGGCTACTCTCCCTGACACCGGCCATTGGCTGGCGGTCGGTGCTCTGTGGGGCCCACGATGATGTATGTGTGTCATCCATGCCGTTTATCATTTTTATATATCATTTTATGTTATAAAAAAGAAAATGAAGTATATCTCAATCTCAAATGGACCACATTACAAGAAACAGTATTGAATGAATTTTGACCATTAAAAACATTTTGGGGGTGATAAAAGTTTTGAATCAAGCTGAAATTTATTTTTCCCTTCATCTGGGTCTTTATGACCAAATCAACATATTGGATTTCAAATAAACAATACAGTGGGCCTTATTAGGATTTTAATGGTGAATATCCATTCATTATTTTTTCCTATGGTGTGGTCCATTTAAGATTTATATCACTATAATTTTTTTGTTTCAAGCCCTAAAATGATCTGTAAACTTGGATGAACCGAATGGATGAAACACGTACATCATGGTGGGGCCCACAGAGCACCGACCACCAGCCAGGGGGCTGGTGTCAGGGCGAGTTGCCAATCCGTCTCCGATCGGGCAAAGGTTGTCTGGTACGGTTTGAATTCTCAGTTCGTACAAGTGGTCCCATTTTTAAAATATCCAAACCGTTGATATTCTGAGCCACACCGTCAGTGATACATAAACAAAAACATCCTAAACCTCTCGATAGGTGGCTAATGAAGAAACGGTTCAAAAAGAAATATAGCGACGGTTTTCATTCAACCAATGATAAGACAAATATTATATAGCTAAGATTTATTTATTTTTTAATCTAAGAAAACTCTAGTGACTTAGCCTTCAATGATGATTTCCATGGTTTGAACGCTTTGGATCGCTCATCAATGGGTCCCAGTTTTATAAACTGAATGTCAGCATGTAGGTACAATCCTTCCACCCGAGCATTGTACATTATATCTGTGTTGTATTCATGGTTATTGATTCCCTGGGTGAGTCATAAAAGCACACTTTGGTGGACAGGCTAGACATCATTCCCGATTGCGATGTGTGCATGTTATCTACTTCTTTTGCGCCATCTGTGGTAGGACGTTTGGCCCAAATATTGTTTGATCCAAAACTAAGGTGGCCCACACCACGTAATATGCCCGCTATCTACAAAGATAATAAAAGGCAGAGGGAGAGGTTGAGATTTATTCACATTCACATCACGAAAAACCTATTACTATAAATTATTTATTTATCAGATTTTTACTAGAGATATTGATAAATTTTATAAAAGAGATTAAGAAGAGGGAAAATGAGAGTGAGATCAATTAGCTAGAGAAGAAGTAATCAAGAGGGCGAAAGAATTAGAGAAGAAAAATTCAAGTTGGATCCTTGTTCTTGCATGGGTGGTAGATTCTTGGGAGTTTCAACACCCGGTCAAGGGTTCAAGTATCCATAGGTGGTGAAATCCCACTATGGCATGGGGGTGTGTGTGCGTGTGTAATAAAATAAAAAAATAAAAATAAAAATAATAAAAGAAGAAGAAGAAGAATTCAAGAGGGGAATGAGAGAAGAAGTGGAGTTAGAAAAGGTATTTCCATTAGATGGAGAAAACATATATACCGAGGACTTGAAGTCCACCCTTATCACTCCTCCAAAGTTGGAATCTGGCGGTGATAATAGTGTGAGATGTCTTTAATCTGCACATTAAACAAGGGCTTGATTAATCGACTATCTTGGTCAATCAATCAAATAAGTCCTGAATTATATAGATTGGTATCTGGACAGTTTTGAACAGTCTCAATAGATCGAATTATTAGGTTGATTGATCAACAAAATTCAAAAATTACTTATAATCTCTTTGTATTCTTTTATGCATGTTTGATTGATCGAACATATGGTGCTCGATCAATACTTAGATCGATGGCGTGCGCAGTTTTCATAATTGCACAATTAGTTTCCTATATTGGGTGTTATATTATATATATGGGTGTAATTGTGGGCATAGGGCATCCTAAGGTATTCCAATTGTGGCTTAAGAATTTCTAGGATTTGGAGAAGAGAAAATGAAGGTTTTCTGATTGTAAGTTCGTTCATCTCTTGTACTTTTCATTTTCATAGTCATCATTGTCGCTTTGTACCATGATTTTTTTATGTAAGGAATTTTTTTTTTCACATAAAAATTATGTGTACTTGTGCAAGCTTTGTTTTCATTTGCTTATTGTCGTGTGATCCGAATTCGGAGTTTCCTTCCACGATTCCCCAACAAGTGGTATAAGAGATAATGTTGGAATTCAAGTTTGAATTTGGGACATGAGTATTGAAGGATAAAACATGAAGTATGAAACAGAGAAGTTCATCAGGAAAAATAACTTCAAACTATGAAAGGTGAAGATGAGAGGCCTTCTAGTTCAACAATGACTACAAGATACGTACACTCCTTGGTGTAGAGAAGCGTTCAACGTTTATAAACAATAAAGAGTAGGAAAAATTGGATGAGAGGGTGAAACCTCGGTCCAACTCTGTTGGTTGATGACATTCTTTATAATGTTCTTGATTAAAAGATCACTGCAGGACTTTAAAAGAAGTTAGATAGCTTATACATGACAAAATCCCCGTCGAATTATCTATATCTGAAAAGGCAATTATATAATTTGAATATGGTGGAAGGGTTGAATCTTATTGATTACATCAGCAGGTTTAATTACATACTTTACAAATTGACGAATGTGAAAGCGAAGATTGACGAGTAAGATCAAGTCCTAATTCTATTGAGCTCTCTTTCAAAGTCTTACGATAACTTCATAAAGACTATGTGCTAGGGTAGAGACCATTTATGTCAAGATTTTCATCTCAGCCATTCAATCGAGGATGTTGAGAAAGAAGGACAACAATATAGGGTCTTTTACGGATGCGTTGGTAGTTAGGGGAATGAATTCTGAGCGGGAGAAGAAAAACTCACGATCACGATCCAATTTTAAGGGAAATGAAAAGATGAAGTACTTGAACTATGGGAGACAAGAGCATATGAAGAAAGACTGTCGGAATCTTAATACCCAGAATGGGGAAAAATCAGATGAAGCATTGAATGAAGCCAACACAATGGAATCTAACAAAGAGGTGAATGGTGGTGATGTCTTGACCACATCCAAATTCAAAACCATCTCATCAGTGAGTGGATTTTGGATTAGAGGTCTCATATACAACATGACCTTTCAAAGCGAATGGTTCACCAGTTACAGTTAGTGTAATGGTAGACAAGTGTTTATGAGTAATGACATTAACTGTAAGGTTGTTTGAATCGAAATGATGCGCATCAAGATGTTTGATGGGACGGAGCACATTCTGACGAATGTGTGACACGTATCTTAGCTGAAGAAGAATCTAATATCCCTAAGAGCCCTTGATGCACTTGAGTACAAGTTCACCATGTTTGATTGTATCCTAAAAGTTTCAAAATGGGCACTCATAGTGAGAAAAGCACAACAAAGCAGTAAGATTTACAAGTTGATCAAGAATACCATATCGGGTGGAGCTACAATGTTTGTTGTGGAGTTCATTTCGACACATTTATGACATGTT
Source organism: Magnolia kwangsiensis (assembly GCA_037074715.1). NCBI lineage: Eukaryota > Viridiplantae > Streptophyta > Magnoliopsida > Magnoliales > Magnoliaceae > Magnolia > Magnolia kwangsiensis. The sequence goes on from CM073580.1 coordinate 5,915,423, forward strand.
CATCTATGCCACATGAGCAAGAGCGGTATGAAGGTACTTTCTGATTGATGCTTGATTCATGTTTTTAAAAATACTGATTTAAATATATGTGAGTATTGTATATACGGTAAATAGTCACGTTTATCTTTTAAATTTGAAAAGCATGTTAATAAGGGTATTCTAGATTTTGTGCATTCTGATGTATGTGGGACGTTGCTCGTAATTTCTGGAAGGTGGTCATCATTCTTTGTATCATTTATAGACGACTACTTTAGAAATGTGTTGATATATTTCATGAAGTATAAATCAGACATTTTTGCCACCTTTAAAGTATAGAAGGCAGTGATGAGAAAAAGTCAAGGTGAAAATTGAAAGTATTAAGGGCAAACAACAGTGAAGAATTAACTTCAAATGAATTTAATTAATTTTATAAAGATGGGGATATCATACGGCATAACGTAATTAGGCAAAGACCAGAGCAGAACAGTGTAGTAGAATGAATGAATCATACTCTTTTAGAGAGAGCCAAAAACATGTTAAACAATATCGGGTTAGCTAAGGAGTTATGGACTGAGGCCGTTAACATGACTGTTACTCAATGTATTGGTCTCCATCTACACTGATCGGTTGTAAAATTCCATCTTGACTTGGCTAGGTTGGAGGAAACTTCTTCTTCCCATAACTATTGCTTCCATAAATCATCATCAACGATGCCACCATATCTCATTTGCTAAACTTAATAGCCTTTGAGATGTGCTCTGACAGTCATTCCTACTACGGTGTTACCTCCTACATTTGCTTTCTCAATACTCTCATCAAGCATGGTGCTGATGTGAAGGGGCTCTTGTCTAATCACATACTCCACCACGCCCTTGGCAAAGTGGCGTGTCTATTCAACGAGTGGCCGATCGAGATGGTGAACAAACATGACGTGCACGGTCATGTCAAGATACACATTTGCTTCCACAATTATCATAGAGTGAAGGTATCCATAGCCAGATGGTTGGACACCTATTTCAGGAGCCCATAGACCGCCATCTCCTTCGTTTATGCATTTCTCCTTCTCTTCTTCACATTCATTCAGATGGACTTTACTGTCTTCCCTCCAAGTTAAGGATCTGTTTCACCTGTGACCATTTCATAATTTATAATTCTATAAATTCTGACTCTCTAGTAAACAAGGAGGAAATCTCTGCTTTTGGCAAGTAGAGGATCTGGATTAATACTACATACAGTTTGAATTGCAAGCCTTTACTGAGCAGTTAAAAATGAAAAACATCCATCCATTAGCCCTATTTCAACTGTTAGAAGGTCTAAACCAAACTGTTCATATTCATCCAGAACATGCTTCTTGCTATTTTCTAGATTCAACCAGATACATCCTCTTCTAGCATTTTTCAGGTTTATCCAGGTCCATCCTAGCGAAGGATGATGGCTGCTGGTTTTCCAAAACTTTGAAAATAGGCATTTTTTATTTTCTGTAAAAAGTAATTACTGATGTTGCGCTTGCCTCACGTAGCCCACTCCGAAGTAAGATATTAGGACAAAAATAAACATGATGGTAGACTTCAAGAATTTTTCAACACTAGGCTTACAATGACCGTTGTAGCCTTCATGGCCTACTTGAGCCTTAGATGTGTGTCATTTGGGCTCACATCCTACAATGAAATGGACAAATAGATGGAGGGCGTGGATAAAAACCCATATATTATGTTGGGCCAAAGAAGGTTTCAACAATGGTTGTTCAATCACCACCGTATGGTTCACTTGAGCCTTGGATCTGCCTCAGCTTTAGGCTTATATTCTAATGAGATCTGAAAAAAATGGATGGACGGCGTGGATAAAACTTACACATCATGGTGCCCCCCACAGAGAAGGATCCAATGGACGCAGATTAGCTACTGACAGGTTGAGTAGCAAGACTCCTTCTGAAGTGACGACACTACTAAGTTATGTGGGCTCCATTATGATGCATGTGTTGTATCCACAACGTCCATCCGTTTTGAGATATCATTCTAAGGCATGATCCAGAGAACGAGGCAGATCCAAAGCTTTAGTGGACCCACCTCAGAAGACAGCGGGAAGATTGATGCCCACCGTTGAAACTTTCCTAAGGCCCACCATGATGTTTGTGTGAAATCCAACCTGTTCAAAAGTTAACAGAGACATGAAAGAAAGGGAAAACACAAATATCAGCTTGATCGAAAACTTTTGTGGCATTTAGAAGTTTTTAACGGTGGCATCACTCTCCCCACTGTTTTCTATGGTGGGGTCTACTGGAGATTTGGATGTGACTCATTCTTCGGATATTACCCTAAAACGATCTCTCCAGATGGATGGACGGAGTAGATACAAAACATATATCATGGTGGGACCCACAGAACTTGGTGACGTCACTTCAGTAGGAGTCTCGCTACTCAGCGTGTCAGTAGATAATCCGCATCCGGATGCATTCCGCTTCCAAAGTTTTCACCCGTGTCTGAGTAGAATGCTAATCTCGGTCAACTTCACACTCTGCAACACTCAATACATGGAAGGAATTTTTTTTAATTATAATTATTGAAAAAAGCAAAAATACGTCACAAATACGGATGCAGATACAATACACGATAATTTGAAACTAACGTAGATACAGACGATCGCAACAATAGAAGGAAAGATAATGACAATACACTCGATCGTTGAGGAAAGGGAAAAAGCATCTCTTCTTTCACAGAGTTTTGGAAATCATAACTAAATGAGTAGAATATCCAGAAATAGTCACAGGCAAAACGCATCCTTAACGTCAAGAGAAGGCGGCAAAGTACGTCTGAATGGCTGTGAAAACGAGAAGGAGAGCTGCAGCCACGAAAGAGATGGCAGTCCATGGGCTCCCGAAATATTTTTGCAAACATGTGGCTATGGATATCTTCACTCTACGATCACGGTGCCAGCGGATACGCATACTGATATCGCTGTACAGTTCGAGATCGTTCATCACATCGGCCGGCCACTTGTTGAATAGACGCGCCACCTCGTCGTCACTGCCGAGGGAATGGTGGAGTATGCCCTTGGACCGGAGCATCTTCACGTCTGCCTCATGGTTGATGAGAGAATCCATGAAGCGAATGTAGGAGGTAACACCACAGCCGGAATGAATGTCAGAGCACGTCTCGAAGGCGGTCAAGTTCAGCAGGTGGGATATGGTTGTATCGTGGATGAACATTGTCGGAAGCAACAGTCGTGGGAACAATAAGTGTTCCTCGAAACTTATGTCCATCAAAGGTTGCCTGTATCTCTTCTCGAATCTGATCCCAATCTCCTTGAGTTCCGTAACGGAGCCGAAGTTGCGCGGTCTGTCGTTGTTCTTTTTGGACCCCTCCGAGTCCAGCAAAATGGTCCGGAGAATGTCGAGGAGGTGAAGCGGGTTATCATGTTCTCTGCGCCACGTGAACGACGGATTAGAATAAAACCAATGAAACATCCCCATGGGCTTGAGGACACACCTTTCGATGAATTCCGAGATCTTTTCTTTTCCTTTATTGCTAGAGCCCCATCGCAAGTTTATCAATGCATCAAGGACTTTGAATGGGAGCTGGTTTTCGATCAAGAACATGTCCCGAATAATGAGAGGACTGAGGTCATCGCTTATCTCTGACTTGATTATTCCTCCCTTATTAATCATTTCGATGAAATGTAAAACGAAGCAACCATCCAAGAACATCATGATTGCGAAAACATCGTCGCTCTCATTGGCCACCACTTCGGCATCGTACAACTCTTTCAACTTCCCTGTCGATTTCTTGAACTCTTTGTAGATCCCTCCCCTCCCTCCAGTTTTGTTTGTGAATCGTTTGAAGAATTGTTTAGCTGCCGTGATCTTGTACTTCTCCATTGGCTTGAGAAGATCCTTACCGTGGTGGTAAGGTCCCAATGACACCACCCGAGGATCGAAGTACTTTTTGTCCTTTTCATACTCGCGAAATTTGGCCGGCGCCTTCGGTATCCGATGTTTGGACCTGGCTTCCCGATCGGGTTGCTGGCCATCTAATATGGAAATAAACCACTCGTCACTTGGATTTCTTAAGGCTTCTTGTACGAACTCCTCAGCTTCTTCGGCCATTCCGGTGGCAGGGGACGATGCAATTCCTCTACTTAATTTCCTCTATTTGTAGTCGATGTCTTGCAGCTTCTGATTGAAATTACTCTATTGAGAGAGTGTCACATGATCCGGTCTTATATAGGAGGACGGATCCACCACAAATGTTTGTAGAATATGTTTAAAAGACTCCTGTTGCGTAGTGCAGAACACAGCACCAACCTCGTTACTGTGTATACGTTGTAAAGCTCTGTTCACCCCTCCATGATGTATGTGTTCTATCCACACCCTCCGTTCATTTTTCAAGCAGTTAAGGCAATGGCCCACCTTTGAAACCTTCCTAGGCCCCACCATGATGTTTATTTTATATATCAACATGTTCTCAGGGTCACATAAAACTGGATGAAAGGACAACACAAATATCAACTTGATCCAAAACTTCCGTGGCCCATAATGGATGGACGGCATAGATAAAACACACGTTAAACTGCATCGTACGTTGTATATCCACTCCGTACATCTGTGTTTCCCACTCATTTTAGGGGCGCACGTCCCTAAAAATGAAGCTGATCTAATTCTCATGTGGGCCTCACTGCAGGAAACAATGTTGATTCAATATCCACCATTAATAACTTCCTATGGCCCACCTAATGTTTATTAGGCATTCAAGATGTTGATAAGGTCACACGGAGCTAGATGAAAGGAAAACACAACTATAAGCTTGATTCAAATCTCTCGTGGCTAACAAGAAGTTTTTAATGGCAGATATTCAGGTGGACGGGTAGATTGCACCCCCATCGAGATGTGTGCATGCCATTTAGTTGTTTTTGCGCCATTAATTTGTTAGGACGTTTGGCATAATATTCCAAACCTAAGGTGCCCCACACCATGGTATGCCTGCTATAGACAAAGATAATTAAAGGCGGAGGGAGTGATTGAGATTTATTCACACGCACGTCACGAGAAACCTGTTACCGTGAATTATTTATTTATCAGATTTTTACTAGAGAAATAGATAATTTTTAAAAGAGATTAAGAAGAAGGAAAATGAGCAAAGAATGAGAGGGAGAACAATTAGCTAGAGGTAAAGTCCTTCTCGGGGATGTATGCATGCACCCCATATTTTACTTTTTGGTATTAGAAGTGTACCATTCTAACACCCAGAGCAGAGATGAAGGATGAGTATTATCAAAATGACAGGAAAAAAAAAAAAAATCAGCCGAGAGAGAGAGAGAGAGCGCACCAGAGAGAGCAGCAACTCGGTGCTACATACGAGGATCCATGCCCCAGGCAAGGGTCAGAGAGAGGCCTTTTGAAGGGAGAGAGAGAGAGGGAGGCGTTCCTGTCCAGATGCATAGGGGTGGAATTATAAAGGGCTTTTTCCTATGGCCGCTTGCCTTTTGGGCTATATACCAAAAACCTCCACTTTTAAACTATTTCTGAGAAACCGCTTATAGTTTTCATTGTTAGAGATTAAACCTCCTGCTGTTAGTTTACTGTACGAATGAATTTGATTATTTTCGTATTAACGGAGCTGCCCTCACCTTACCGCACTTTGCAATTTTCCCGCGCTGCCTTAATTCATGGGCATGCTACTTTAACCCTACACCGTATGTAAGGCCCACCTTATTATTTGTGAAAAATACATTCTGTCCATCTGTTTTACCAGCTAATTTTAGTGTATGAGGACAAAGTTGGACCTATAATTGCCCCAAGATTCTTTAGCGGTGGACGTTCAATTTCCACTGTTTCCTGTCACTTGACCTACTGGATATCGGTATTAGCCTCATTTTTTAGTCCAAGGCATAATATGAGCTGGCAAAACAGATGAACGGGGTGGATTTGTCAAAAACATCCTATGGCTAACGAGTGTTAAAACGGAAATCTTAATTTTCATTCCCGCCTATTCCGTGTTGATTCACGGTCATTTTGGCGCATTTCACGATCACGCCCCTTCACTTCACAGTCATTTCCGCGCATTTCACAGTCCAATCACTACACTTCACCGAGAAATGCATCAAAATGACCGTGAATCAACACGGAATAGGCGGGAATGACCGTGATATGCATGAAAATGATCGTAAAGTGTAGCGATTGGACCGTGAAATGCATGGAAATAACCGTGAAGTGAAGGGGCATGACTGTGAAATGCGTCGAAATGACCGTGAATCAACACGGAATAGGCGGGAATGACCGTGATATGCATGAAAATAATGGTCATTCCTGCCTATTCTGTGTTGATTCACGGTCATTTCGGTGCATTTTACGGTCATGCCCCTTCACTTCACGGTCATTTTCGCGCATTTCATAGTCCAATCGCCTCACTTCATGGTCATTTTCATGCATATCACGATCATTCTCGCCTATTCTGTGTTGATTCACGGTCATTTCGGTGCATTTCACAATCATGCCCCTTCACTTCACGGTCATTTCCGCGCATTTCATGGTCCAATCGCTACACTTCACCATGAAATGTGTCGAATTGACCATGAATCAACACGGAATAGGCAGGAACGACCGTGAAATGCATGGAAATGACCGTGAAGTGAAGGGAATTGACCGTGAAATGCATGGAAATGACCGTGAAGTGAAGGGAATTGACCGTGAAATGCATGGAAATGACTGTGAATCAAAACGGAATCGCTGGGATTGACCGTGAAATGCATGGAAATGACTGTGAATCAAAACGGAATCGCTGGGATTGACCGTGAAATGCAAGAAAATGACCGTGAAGTGAAGCGAATTGACCATGAAATGCATAGAAATAACTGTGAAGTGAAGGAAATTGACTGTGAAATGCATGGAAATGACCGTGAGTCAAAACGTAATCGTCGAAATTAACCCTAAAATGTATGAAAATGACCGTGAAGTAAATAAAATGAATGAAATTGACCGCAACGTGAATGAAATGAATTTTTGACAATCGACCTGATGGAATCTTGGAAAATAACTAGGTTAGTTGGCTAAAGTAGCTTCTCCTACCCCAAAATCATATAGGGTACATCAAGTAACTAATTTTGGTTTGGAAGATATTCTTGTTAAATGAATAAAGAAAGAAATGAAAAAAAGAGCGAAATTTTTTTTTATATGCTTATATATACATATTTATATAAATATGTATTAGAGAAAATTGTAGGTACAATAAAGTTTTCCATGTAAAAAATAAAAAATAAAATAAAAATTGCATAGACTTTTACGGACTGCAATTATGGCTATGGCTATAATCCGTAGCTATATCTTCGATAATATCGAATACACTTCGATATGTATCGAAAATTGCAAGATTTTTTATGCATAGTTGCTGGATAGTTTTGGTCCTTGTTCGATTAATCGAAAGACCATTGATATATCAAAGTACATAGCAAAGGACCTTCGATACATAGCAAAGGACATATCGAAAAAGCATGGGCCGTGGTTATGGCTACGGTTATAATCCGTAGCTATAGATTTCAGGCTTTTTTTTCTTGTTGTAATCCCCACCACCTTTGTGGGTCTGTTTATGAGGTATGTGTTATATCCAAACCGTCCATCTATTTGGGGAACTCGTACTAAGTCTTGAGAAGAAAAATAAGACAGATTTAGCCATCAAGTGGACCACACTGTAAAAGGCAGTGGAGGATTGAACACCTACCATTGAAACCCTTTTAGGGGTCACAGAAGTTTTAGATCATTAAGAAATTTGTTTTTCCTCTTTATCCAGGTCTTTGTGACCTTATGAATAGATTGGATGGAAAATAAATGTTATGGTGGGCCCTTCAAAAGTTTCGACGGTGAAAATAAATGTTATGGTGAAAATCAATTTTCTGCTGCTCTTTGTGGTGTGGTCCAGTTGATCTTTGAATATGAATTTTTTTTTTTGGATAATACTCTGAAACGATTTGGAAATATGGATGCACGTTGTGGATATAATAAATACATAACTGTGGGGCCCATGTAACGTTGATCTCTTTCGAACCGTTCGTACAACTGGAAGTTCGAGGAGCGTCAGTGCTGTATTCCCGCTTGTAGGAAAAAGCAGGGGCATTTTCGACCTTTGGCAACTCGTCCGTACAGCCGGGGCTTCTTCTTGTAAGGTAAAATGAGGTGGGCTTCGTCTGGGCCATAAATGGGTCGTACAGTCGTAAATTTCTCCAAAACTTTGTGTCGGAAGAAGAATTTTAACCATTCACCAGTTTTTTAATGGTGTGGTCCACGAAGATTTGTATATGCTTTAGTTTTGGAATAACGACATAAAATAAGTTTGAAAAATTAAAAGAATGCACGGTATGAATATACAATACATTTATCAAAATACACCCCACATCACATGAGTAACACCTAATCGGCTCCCCATAGTACCGACCTCCAAGCTTTATCATGCTCAGTGTAAGTTAAATCCCATAAATAAGGGATATATAGGTCCGAGACATGCAACACTAGTCCTTTACTTTTAGGGCGTTAATTGTAATGACTGTAACATGCACTTAAAGATTCAAGATGTGCAATCCCGAGAGTAAAAAAAAATTCAAGCTTATTTACCATTACAGGTTATTATAACTGATGACCGTCTATAAATAGTAAACTTACTATTATATACGGTCATCGGTTATATATATATATATATATATAGAGAGAGAGAGAGAGAGAGAGAGAGAGAGAGAGAGATATCTTGTAAAAAGCTGATAAATAAGTAATTTACTATTGCAGTGTTTTTATGGGACGGCTTCCCTTAACGACGGACCCTCCTTCACCTGCACAGAAACAATGTCAAGGGAACCCTGGCTAGAGCCGGGGAACCTCCGATGCTTAAGTCAGTTATCTCGTCAATAGCCAAGAGCTTCTCTCAGTTAGTGTTTTTGTACCTTTTACTGTTCCAAGCTTAGAGATTTATACAATCTGCCAATCCTTATCTTCAGAGGATTCTTCTCCTGGGATCGCTCAGGATTCCGAGAATCTCGGGATCCGTTATCAGTATCCCTGGATTTTCGTAGATCAGCATCTGTCCTCGTTCCGCCACTACCTGTCTCGGTTGGATCTCGACCGACTCCGGGGAGTCTCGGCCAGGTCATGACCGACACCGGGGGAGTCTCGGCTGATGCAGGAGGACGGGTTCTCAGCCGTGCCCGACAGATATAACTCCCTGAGGGGATCTTTACTCTATCGGTTGAATGGCTTTCACACGCCCGGCCTTCAGTTGGGTTATGCGGGCGAGGTAATCACTCTGACAGAGCGATTTTACTCGTCCTTGCTTACGCCTAACGGCCTACCTTCTGTCCTGTCGGTGTTGTCTCGAATTCTTCAGGCAGTGTCGAGGAAGCCGACCTACTCTTATACGAATCTCAGGACTTTACCCGAGCCCGACACATTTTTTCCCAACAGTGAGCCCCCCTGCTCCTGGTGTCGTCTATGGCAACAAGGAGCACGATTTTATCGGTCGGTTGGCATTAGCATCCGAGACAATGATGAGGCATTTAATGTTCTTTAAGTCGTTCTTAGAGTGCATCGTTGCGCCTCCCAAGGTCGCACGTGAGGCCAGCCGTCAACTCATTCCATCCGTGTATAAGTGGCGGACGCGTGGCCACGATTTCGGCGCAGTCAATCAACAGTCGCCACGCGTCGAATGGGGGAGCCGAGGCGAACGTCGCTTCGCTTCCGCCATAATGACCCGTCTACGTGGCAAGGCTATAAAAAGCCCAGGTGGGAGGACGGTTCGAACTTTATTTTCGCCCTCCTTCCTCCCGTCCGTGTTCGATTCCGAGCGCATTTTCGCTCTCCTCTTCCTTTTCTCCGTTGTCGCTTCTTTCTCCGTCAACCTTTCCTTGCAATCACCATCGATTCCTTCGGTGAGTCTTTTCCTTCTCCTTTAATCAGCTTTAATGGCCGCACACGGCTCTCAAAGCCCTCGGGAGGAAATTTCAGTAGATGAGGGCGTATCCCAACACCTCTGGGACGTTACAGACCCACCATCGCTGTTGACGGAGTTCGCCGTCGGAGCTGACGCCGCATTTCGGCTTGTCAGAGAATTCGGCAGCCCTTCGGCTGAGCATCCCGCCCAGACAGGTCCGTCCAGCGGTGGGACATCTCTGGTGACTCGTCCAGGGAGACCTAACCCATGGGCGGATCAGATGGAGGACGAGGAGGGAGAGGGAGAGGACGATTTAGTCACGGGCGAAGGAATGACCGTTCCATACCCTGTGACTCGAACTGCGGAGGCTTCTGGGTCGTCTTCGAAAGGGGAAGGAGACGAGCCCAACGGTCTCGTAGCTTCTATTCTCACCGAATCCGATTTAAACCGAATCAGGGCTGATTACCATGTACCTGATTCGGTCATCCTTCATCTCCCTCATCCGGGTGATTTACCCGACCATCCCCCCGTAGGGATGGTAGCAATTTTCCAAGTCTCGATGCAGTGCGGCTTGCGCCTGCGACTCCAGCCCATTGCCCGTGACTACCTTTCTCGAGTCAAAATAGCCCCCGGCCAAATCGTCCCAAACGCGTGGAGGAACTTGTTCGGGTGCGCCGTGTAAGACCCGTATCTTGGTCCGTACACTTTCGCGGTCGTACCGGTCGAATTCCAGCAACTTTCGACCCTCAAACAATATCGACGCGCGACCTGAATTCATGTACCGACAACCCGAGTCGACTCAACCCGAGACCTATACCATAGCGACCGCGCCGTCGTTGCGGTTCCGATACCGCGACTCGCGCGCCAAGGCGATACCCTGATCAAGAGTTATAGGCCAACGTTCGGTGCGAGAAAACGCCGCGCGTTGCGAAAATCAAGGGAATCTCAACGATGTGTCACATCAATCACATCAATCTCATCAATCAATCACCCATCAAGCCATCACATGTCAAGTACACATCACTTCCATCCCTTTTTCCAAGCAACCACAAAAGTCTCCCAAACCCATACCTCTCTTACACAAAAAGCCACAAAAGTCTTCATTTCCCATACTTCTCTTACACAAAAGCCACAAAAGTCAAATTTCTCTTACACCACCATCACTCACCCATCCATCCATCACTCTCTCTCTCTCCCTTTATATCACTCTCTCTCTTTCTCTCTTTCTCATTTCAAAATGTCCAAGCAACAAAAATTCCAAGAGCTCCCACGTATGGAATTTCCCAAGTCCCTCTAAGCTTCAAGTGGCCCACCTTCCTACCCCAAAATCTCCCATCTCAACCCTCTATTCTTCATCTTAGCCATTGAAGTTGAAGACAAGGTGCCAAGGAACCCCTAGGAGCGAGGAGATCGGACGGTGGGTGCTTCTATAGGGTAGATTTCTCTTGTTTTTATGGTGGACCAAGTGAGGCCACCGATCAATGGTGTGGATCTCACTTGGGACCCTTATTTGTGGCCGATGGACCACTTGGATCATCATGATCATTCCATGATGGGGCCATTCTCCATGGACCCCATCATGATGTTTATTTTCATTTGGAAAGGTCATCTAGACCATTCATATTGGTGGGGAAGGGATCCCCACCGTTGATCTTTAATTTTGAGGGTCACATGTACAAAATGACCCAATTGATGTATGATTTCATGCATGGGAGGGCCCATAGTGACGGGGTCCCTCCATCACTAGCTGTGTCCCACTCTCCATCTCTCTCTCTCTCTCTCTTTTATTTTATTTTATTTTATTTTATTTTATTGCAACAGGAGGGTGTGGCCCACTTGAATGGATCCCACTTGAGGTATTTTATTTTATTCAAGTGGGGCCCACCTTGGCTATTACTCCCATGCCACCCATCAGTGGGGCCCACTTCATCAGGGCCCTCTATTTAAAAAATAAATAAATAAATAAATTTAAAACCGTCCAGACGCTGGACGTTCTTAAGCAAAGAAGAAAAAGGAAGAAAAAGGAAGGGGCTTTGGTGGTTCCCTTGCTTAGGCCTCACCCTGATGTTTATATCTGATCCAAGCCGTCCATCCTCTTACCCACGGTATTTTAGCCGTTGGGTAGAAGTTTGGAGCTGATCCAATCACCTGGTGGGCCATAACGCCTAATATTGCGCCCGCACCATCCAAACACTAGTTTCTTATTCTATTTCACCTACAAGCATCAAAAAAATTGGAACTCTAGACTCATTTGGACGGCGTCGAGCCACTGGACGTAATGGTCGGGACGGATCTTGGTGCAGCGGGCCCCACGCACGAAAAACCACGGGAAAACATTTTTTTTCAAAATTTTAAAATAAGTGAGAAGAGGCTCTGCCTCCTCTGACAACGCCCAGTGCCTACACGCAGGCGCGTGCAGCCTGGCGACGGGTGGGCGGACGCCGTGGACCCACGGCTCCAGCCGTGGGCCCCACCTTGATGTTTACATGATATTCAAACCGTTCATCGGGTGGGCCACCCTCTAAAGTGGCCCCCTTCCAAAAATGGGACTGATCCGATACTCAGGTGGCCCACACCATAGGAAACAGTGTGAATGAGCATCCACCATTGAAACTCTTCCTGGGGTCCACAGAAGTGTTGGATCAAGCTGAAATTTTGTGTTTTCCCTTCATCCAGGTTGAGTGACCTTATGAATGGGTTGGATGGCAATTAAACATTGCAGAGTGGGCCCCACATGGGACCCACATTGATGTATATATTGTAGCCCACCGTCCAGGCGGACGGTGGCACCCACCTGACGCTCGGGCTGCCTCCACCGTCCACGGACGGTGGGGCCCTGTGTATAGAACGTGCGCTATCCGCACTGTCCACTGGACAGTGGGACCCACCATGATGCATGAAATGCATCCATACCGTCCATCCACTTAACATATAAGGCCTATGGGTTAAGCCCCTTTGGACTGTAAAAAGGGCTATGGGTTAGGCCCATTTGATTTATAAAATGCTAATGGACTGGGCCCATTTGATCTATTTGAGGCCTAAGAATTTGGGCCCACTTGATACGTAAAGCCTATGGGCTTGGGCTCACTTGTTATTTAAGCTTATGGGCTAGGCCCATTTGATCCATTAAAGGCCCAAGAACTTAAGCCCATTTGGCGTGTTGCAAGTCCATGGGACTAGGCCCATTCAATGTACTTCAAGGACCATGTACTTGGACCCTTTTATTGAAATTTTAAAGTCTATGGGAGCAGGACACTTGATATGTTGTAAGGCCCATGGGACTAACCCAATTGATTATAAAAAGGGTCCATGGGATTAGGGCCACTGGATTTAATTGAGGCTCATGGGTTAGGCTCATTTGATTTGCTTAAGGCCTAGGAATTTAGGCCCATTTGACTCATGTTAGGTCTATGGGTTGAGGCCCACGTGACCTACATGTGGGATCCCAATTGGTATGGCCCATTTGATACATATTAGGCTCATATGACTAGGTCCAATTGATGCAATCCAAGGCCCACGGGTTTGACCCATTGCAATGCACATAAGACCCATTGGTGGCCCATTTATGTGGCCCATCTGACGAATAAAAGGCCCATAAGCTATGGCCCATTTGATATATATGTAAGGCCCAATGGGAGGAACCTAAAGTCCATTGCAATGTGTAAACCCAATACCGATCATGTAGCTGTGTTTTAAGAAGATCGTACCTGGGGAACAATGTTGGTTTGACGTCCACATTGCGAGTGTAATGTTGGTTGGATGTCCACATTACGACTCTCCTTAGGGCCCATCACCAGGCCGTACTTGCTGTGTATAGATCGTCCAGGCCCATCTGTATTGTAAGACAATTCATTTTATTATAACATGTTTAGTATAATTTCATGACCCATGATCATACGCATCATATATATGCTTGATATGAGGATTTACTGGTCATAGCATTTGCCTTCGGACAGGTTGTTTATGGGCTCCCCGGTTAGGCGGTGTTGCCCTACATGAGCGCACGGTATGCGCAAGATTGGTTGCATGACTGGATAGCGTGATTCATGCATTCTGCATTTGTGTGACATGGTTATTATACACCCTAGCGACATCAGGGCCGTAGCCTCCACAGACGCATCGTAGTTGGCAGGATTGGATACCGGAAATCTTGTTTTACATGGGGTACTATAGATATCCCTGGGTGAAAGTCCCTAAACCCTTATGGTACCAAGAGGTTGCTCCAACGTCTAGACCGAGTGGGTAGATGAGCGTTGAGTGCCGATTACCAGACGGTTACGCTCTCCACTGTGTCGTGGTCGGTTGGAAGGGGGTGCAGTCTTACCCGCCCGAGTGTAGGGGGCAATGCTAGGCTGAGTTTGACCAGCTCGAGGAATGGGTCCGCTATCAACGAGTCGCGCCCGATATTGGCAGACGGATAGTGAGGTCTCTTCCACTTACCTTATTGTGCGTGATGTGGCGGCAATCTGGTTTAGAGTGAACTAGACCCCGGTGATATTCCATACTTTGAGCTGTATTGATGTGTGGACATTGATGAGTATTCGTATGCTTGAGTTGCATTATACATTGCATGGCCTTGGGATGGCCGATACCATTCATGTCTTGCATCGCATAAGCCTTGGTACGGCTCATGATATTATGTTTCCATTTGCATATTCCGCAGCACTCTGACATTGCATGTACATATTACTACCTTGCGCACACACCTTCACCACCCTCTAAGCTTTCTGTAAGCTTATGCACGACCGTTGCGTGCAGGTGACGTTGGATCGTAGCAGCGTTGAGGCAGGAGCACGTTGCTGATCATTTTGGAGTTTTTCTGTTATTTACCATTGTATTTCCCTTTATGCTCATTGTACTTGTAAAGTTTTTGATCATAGTGGAAATGTAATGGAGTTCTTGGTTGTTGTTTGTGGGTTATGCCTTTAGTTATGCTTATTACAAATCAGACTGACATACAAAATCCTCCTCGTAGCATCCCAGGATCGGAACCTGGCGAATGGGAGCTAGGAGCCGAGAATGGGGTTCTACGGAGGCTGTCGGCGCCGGATTCGGCGATCGGGAATTCTGTGAGCCCGGTTTCCGAGTTTGGGACGTGACACGCCGTGCTTTGGTCCGAGCTAGAGCAACCTTCTCTTACGGTCGACGAGTTCCTCTACCTGTATCAAGTCCGACCAAACCCCAACTTCCCTGGCCTCTACTTCCTAAGCGCGTGGAGAGGCAACGGGGGATCTCTAATAACCGACCCACCTACTTCGAACAAGTTCTGGAAGGAGAGGTGGTTTTGGGCGTGCGGTCGGTGGGAGTCGGCCGACTCGTGGCCGTACGAGCCTCAAGTATCCCGCACATTCCGTAGAGTAGGTGACTCGGCGCCTCGGCTCACTGATCTTCCCTTTTCTTATTCTCCGTTTACATATTCTCTTCCGCTGATCTTGACTCTACTATGTCTCGCAGACATCTCGAAGAGTAGAGGGAAGCTCGAGTCCGGGGCGTTGACTCAGATAAGAGAGTTGAGGAAGCTGAGCGTGGCAGAGCGATCCTGGAAGTTGCTCCTGTAACCTGAGCGTCTTCACCTCGCCGGCCTTGACTCGTTTGTCTCGGGTATATCGCTCTTCCTTATATTTGTCTCCTTGGTTTTTGGTTTGCTCTCTTAACCCAATCACTCGTCCTTGCAGACCTCCCCGAAGCTCGTCCTATTTTGAGACCTGCACCAGAGAGCATGGCCGAGCCCCGACCCTCCTTGAAGCCCGTTTCCAAAGTGAAGGCCCCACCAAGATCGACTCTGCTGTCTGGGTCCCGACCTTCGAAGCAGCAGAAGATCGCGGGCAAGGGGAAGGAAACGGTCGGTCCACCTGCTGCTGCGCCCGCCGTTCCCCAGGTGGTCGTCCTCTCCGACCCTGATGAAAGGGCCGAGGAAGCGGGGCCAATCCATCCAATGACTCAGGCGACACCTGAGTCGGGGCCCGCCGCCGTGGACGTCTCGGGGCCGAGGGAGGCCCTGCGTGAAGATTCCCCGAGAAGGGAGATGACGCAAGCGGAGTCCCCCTTCTCGAAGATCATTGCGGGGATGGTGCCTTGGGCGCTTGCCCACGGGAGCGAGAGAGACTTCGCCAACTACTACAATGCTCCGACGGCCCAGACCCTCGGGCATGCAGCGAGGCTGCTTTTTGAGGTAGAATTTTCTTCATTCTTGTGTCGCTTTCTGTCTAGGTTTTCCAACACAACTCACCGTCTCTGTATTGCAGCTGGCTCCTTGCCTCGTTAAAGCAAGCTTGGAGCTGGTCGCCTCCCAGAAACTCGCATCCGAGGCACAGACTGCGAAGAAGATCGCGGCCGAGGCTGAGGGCCGTAGGGAGATTGCCGAGGGCCGAATCGGCATCATGACTGGGGATCTTTCTATCGCCCGGAAGATGGCCGCTGACGCCCGTGCAGCTCTCGAAGGCACGAAGGCCGACAATGCTCGCCTTACTTCGCTCCTTCAAGAGGCCGAGGAGAGGGAGCGGCGGCTTCTCCAGGTTCACGGCGAGTGCGAGGGCGCCCTTGCTCGCGCAAAGGCCGAGGCTGCCGAGCTTGTTCAGGAAGCTCAGGAAGAGGCACGTCGAGCCAAGGAGGAGCGAGACCGAGCAGTAGAGGCCTTCCTCGAATCTACCAAATTTGAGGAGGAGAGGGACCACCTTTACCAAGGCGGCTACAAGGCCTGCGTTTTGGAGATGAGGGCGGCCTTCCCCGAACTCGATCTCTCTGCTTTCGAGGTCGACAGTCCGTCTGTCGAGGCTGCCGAGGGCGGAGCCGCTGAAGAAAATGCCGCTGCTGACGAGGCTGGACCCTCGGGCGTTGCTTAGGATCCACATTTACATTGTACCCCCCCTTTTTTTTGTAAACTTTTGTATCTGACCCGACATTGGGTGCTAAAATGAAATGGAACTTTTATTGAGTCGACTCCAAGTACAGCGTGTTTGATTGTATCTTACGGGTAATAAATTTTGAGATTCTCGGCGTTCCAAGGATGAGGCAACAACTGCCTGTTCAAGTCTTCCAGCCGGTAGGTTCCAGGTCGGATGGTGCCTAAGACGACATAAGGGCCTTCCCAGTTCCGCCCTAATGTACCCGACCCAATTTCCTTAGTGTTTGGGAAGGTCCTTCGGAGGACCATGTCCCCGGTTCGGAATCGTCGTACTTTGACTCGACGATTGTAAAACCGAGACACCTGTCTTTGTCGAGCCATCACCTTTAGTCGAGCACTTTCTCTTCTTTCTTCTAACGAATCAAGTGCGAATGAGAGGAGTTCACCGTTCTCTCATTCATCATACAGGTTGACTCGGGCTGAACCAATACCGATCTCGACCGGTGCGACTGCTTCCACACCATAACATAGAGAGAAGGGGGTTTCTCCCGTCGCGGTCCGTGCCGTGGTCCGATAAGCCCACAGTATATTCGAAAGTTCTTCGGCCCATGCTCCCTTTGCCTCGTCAAGTCTTGTCCGGAGATGCTGCTTTATGATTTTGTTGATCGCCTCGACCTGTCCGTTCGTCTGAGGGTGATGAGGCGAGGCGTATACATTACGAATCCCGAGATTACCGCACATCCCCCGGAATTGTTTGTTATCGAACTGCCTGCCATTGTCTGTCACTATCGTCCGGGGTATTCCGAACCGACATATGATATTTTTCCATACGAAACTCGTGACCCTTTGCTCGGTAATTTTTGCCAACGGTTCTTCTTCGGCCCACTTCGTGAAGTAGTCCACCGCTACCACGGAAAATTTAGTTTGGCCCTTCCCCAATGGAAAGGGCCCGATTATGTCTATTCCCCACTGCGCAAAAGGCCACGGTCCCGACATCGGAGTCAGCTCCTCGGGGGGTTGTCTCGGGATCACTGCGAACCGCTGACACTTGTCGCACCTTTGGACGAATCGTTTGAAGTCATGCTGTATGGTCGGCCAGTAATATCCCTGCCGCAACACTTTATTGGCGAGCGAGCGTCCTCCCGAATGGTTTCCACATATTCCTTCATGTATCTCTCGTAAGATATAATCGGCTTCTTGGGAGTCGACGCACCTTAGTAGAGGAGTATGAAAGCCTTTTTTGTACAGAATCCCATTCAAGATAGTGTAGCGCGAGGCTCGAGTTTTTAATCGCCGTGCCTCGGCGCGATCTTCTGGCAGTTCACCACTGTTAAGGTAACGGAGGAGTGGGTCGAACCAAGCGGCCGCTGGATCGATTGGAAACAGGACCGAGACCGTCGGCTCGTTTATGCTTGGTTCAGGGACATGTTCAATTGGAACTGACCGAGGTATGTCTTTCTCATCTGCTGAGGCAAGCTTTGCTAGTAGGTCAGCTTTGGCGTTGTCGGTTCTGGGTATTCGAATTATTTCACACTTCTGGAATCCGCTGATCAATTCTTTAGCCTTCTCCATGTACGCCTTTAACTGTTCTTTTCGAGTCTGATAGGCGCCGGAAACTTGGTTAACAACCAATTGTGAGTCGCTGAAAACGTTCAAATGGGTTACGCCCAGACTCGCGGCGAGCCTGAGGCCAAGTAATAAGGCTTCGTATTCTGCTGTATTGTTGGACGCTTGAAAGCCGAGTCGCAAGGCATATTGCATACAAGTTTGGTCGGGAGTTTCTAATACTACCCCTGCCCCCTTGCCTTTGAGTTGGATGATCCGTCGACAAATAGCTTCCAGGGTGTCGACCCGAGAGAGGAGGAACCCTCGGGTACATTAATTCCCTCTGGTTCGGGCAGATTATCGGGATTAGGAACCACTTCGACGAGGAAATCGGCGACGGCCTGTCCTTTTAAAGCAGCCCTGGGCCGGTAATGTATGTCAAATTCACTTAATTCGACTGCCCATTTTATAAGTCGGTCAGAGGCTTCCGGCTTTTGGAGAATCTGGCGGAGTGGTAAGCCGGTCACAACGGCGATGGTGTGGGCCTGAAAATATGGCCGAAGGCGTCGTGATGAAACTACTAGGGTGAAGGCTATTTTCTCAAGCTGAGGATACCTTGTCTCGGCGGGCAGCAAGGCTTTACTAACGTAGTAGACTGGAAGCTGCTTCCCTTGACTCTCGCGTATTAACGCTGAGCTTACCGCGGCTTCAGACACGGCCAAATACAGCAATAACACTTCACCAGGCTCGGGTTTAGATAACAGCGGTGGAGATCCAAGGTACACCTTCAGTTCTCGAAACGCTCTCTCACATTCCTCCGTCCACATCATAGTCTGTCGTCCCTTCAATTGCTTGAAGAACGGGAGACACTTGTCTGTGGCTCGGGAAAGGAAGCGATTGAGGGCGGCCACTCTTCCTGTTAACCTTTGAACATCTTTGATAGTTTTGGGAGACTCCATTTCGAGTAAGGCTTTGATCTTCTCGGGATTTGCTTCGATTCCTCGCTGACTAACGAGGAAACCGAGGAACTTTCCCGAGCTCACTCCAAATGCGCACTTGCTGGGGTTCAGCTTCATCTTATACTTACGCAGAATTAAAAATATTTCTTCCAAGTCCTACTCATGATCGGACGCCTGTTTACTTTTGACGAGCATATCGTCAATATAAACTTCCATCGTTTGGCCAATTTGTCGGGAGAACATTTTGTTCACCAACCGCTGATATGTCGCTCCGGCATTCTTTAACCCAAACGGCATCACTCGGTAACAATAAAGGCCTTTGTCGGTGACAAAGGCGGTTTTTGATTTATTATTTTCATGCATTACAATTTGATTATAGCCTGAATAGGCGTCCATAAAGCTGAGCAGTTCATGAC
Organism: Magnolia kwangsiensis; assembly: GCA_037074715.1. Classification (NCBI taxonomy): domain Eukaryota; kingdom Viridiplantae; phylum Streptophyta; class Magnoliopsida; order Magnoliales; family Magnoliaceae; genus Magnolia; species Magnolia kwangsiensis. The sequence goes on from CM073580.1 coordinate 5,935,068, forward strand.
CCGCTGTACTATCAACCAACTGATCGATACGAGGAAGAGGGAAGCTATCCTTGGGGCAGGCTTTGTTTAAGTCCGTATAGTCTATACAGACTCGCCACTTCCCATTGGCTTTCTTCACTAGTACGACATTAGCTACCCATTCCGGATAGTATACCTCTTCGATAAACTTGGCTTTAAGAAGCTTGCCGACCTCCTCTCCTATGATAGTGTACCTCTCCGGGCCGAGAGGTCGACGTTTCTGTCGGATGGGCCTGTAAGTTGGGTCGATGTTGAGTCGGTGCGTCATGACTGAGGAATCGATCCCAGGCATGTCTTCATGACTCCAGGAGAAGACATCGGCATACCGCCGAAGCAAGGTGATTATTCGTTCTCTAAGAGGCAGGCCCAAGGATGAGCCGATTCGGACTACTTTTGAAACGTCCGTCTCGGTTAACGGCACCGAGATGAGTTCTTCCATTGGTTCTCCCCGCTCGTGCAACCCGATACGGGGGTCCAGTGATTCAATCATTGAAATTTCTGCCGGGGCTTTTACTGCGGTGGCGTAGCACTTCCTAAACTCTTGCTGGTCTCCTTTCACTACCCCCACTCCCGACTCGGTCGGGAATTTCATGGAAAGGTGGTAGGTAGACACTATGGCCTGAAGGAGGCTGAGAGACGGTCGGCCGAGGATGGCGTTGTACACTGAAGGTTGGTCCACGACCAGGAAGTCGACCATCCCTGTCCTTTGATGGGGCGTTGTTCCTGCGGTGAGCGGCAGCGAGACGATTCCTTCTGCGAGTACCTGTCCGCCCGAGAAACCGATGAGAGGCGTTCGAACAGGCCGTAGGACCGACCGACCTATGTCCATTTTATCGAATGCTGTAGTGAATAGGACGTCCGCTGATGACCCTGTATCCACCAGTATCCGGAACACTTTTCTGTTCGCGATGGTGAGGGTGACTACGAGCGCATCATCATGAGGATGATGAATGCCTCGAGCATCTTCTTCAGTGAACGAGATGCAATACTTCTCTTATTTTTTCTCCTTGGGAGGCCGGGATAGCAGGAGAACCTCGGACCCGGGGCGGCCGAGGCTTCTAGCGTGGTTTCTTCGGGCGTTATTCGAGTCCCCGCCGCCTCGATGACCCCCGACGATCGTTCAAATTTCTTCCTGGGGCCGCTCTCCACTCGGTCCCGCGACGACGTCGGTTCCAGTCGTGTGTTCTCTTAGCCGGCCTTCCTTAATCAGCCGCTCAATCTCGTCCTTCAAATGATAACAGTCACTCATGTTGTGACCGTGATCGCGATGGTAGTGGCAATATTTATCCTTGTTCCGACGACCAGGATTTCCTCGCATTTTCCGAGGCCAGTTGACGAAGCCCTCGGTTTTGATCTCCATCAGTACTTGTTCAGGAGATTTGTTCAGGAGGGTATATGCAGAGAATTTTCTGTCGGGTCGCTTTCCTGGCCTGCTGTCGTCTCGGCCCCGGTCATCTTTTCGTTTTTTCCCTCCGGCTGAGTCGGCTTCCTTTTTGGCCGACTCTTTTGCCGATGGTTTCGTATTCTGATTTTTCTCTCTTAGGAGTCGCGTCTCCTCGGCATCGGCGTACTTGTCCGACCGAACCATAAACTCGCCCAGAGTATTGGGCGGGTTTTTGTCCAGTGACGCCAAAAAAGGCTTGTCTCTGACTCCCTGCATGAGAGCGTTGAGAGCTGTCTCCTCAGAATGCTTTCGAACTTGCAGGGATTCGAAATTGAAGCGTTTAATGTAGTCTTTTAATAGCTCTTCTTCCCTCTGAACTATGTTGTTCAGATGCGCGGGAGGCTTCAGTTTCTTCTTTCCGCCAATGAAATTGCTGAGGAAGGCGTCGCTGAGTTCGACGAACGACTTTATCGACCCGCTTTTCAATTGCTTAAACCAAAGTCGGACAACGTCCGTCAAGGTTAGAGAAAACGCTCGGCACATAACGACATCCGAGGCGTCGTGCAATTCCATGTAAGTCCTGAAGCATTCAAGATGCTCTGTCGGATCGGTCTTCCTGGAAAATGGAGTAATCTGGGGTAAGCGGAACCTTTCCGGCAACCGGGCCCGCATTACCTCGTCCACGAACGGATAAGCTTTTTCTTCGTGTTTGGTCGGATCTGAGTTCCGACCGTGCTTTATATCTGCCATTTCCTTTGCCATCTTCTCTCGAACTTCGTTTTTGAAGTCTTGCATGTCAGCCTTACAGGGTTCGGCGCTCTCTGCCGTTTCTTCAGCGTCTGCAGGTAGCCGACTGCGCCTCCTCTGATCTATTCTATGCCTCAGGTCAGAGGGAGGCAGAACGGCTGTTGCCGAACGACCAGGTGCCGGATGACTTGGTTCTCGGGGCTGACTCGGTCGTCTAGGAGACCGCGACGCGGGTGATTGCGCTACAGACGCTGGTGGATGAGCTGGCGTCGGCTCTTGTCGCTGCATCTGCTGGTTGCACAGTTGTTCCAGCATGTGTTTCATGGCAGCCATCTCGAAACGCATTTCCTGAACCTCACGATCCAGGTACGCGTTCCCTTGGTTGGGCTGGCTTGTAGTCGCAGGCGGTGTTGCCGGGAGAACTCCCTGAGCGACGCTAGCGGCGGCCTCCCTTGCTTCATCTGGGTCCGTCCTTCCTGTTCTTGCCATTGGAATAGTTGGAGAAAGCGGCTTTTTGTCCGTTTCCCACAGACAGCGCCAAAATGTTGCAGTGTTTTTATGGGACGGCTTCCCTTAACGACGGACCCTCCTTCACCTGCACAGAAACAATGTCAAGGGAACCCTGGCTAGAGCCGGGGAACCTCCGATGCTTAAGTCAGTTATCTCGTCAATAGCCAAGAGCTTCTCTCAGTTAGTGTTTTCGTACCTTTTACTGTTCCAAGCTTAGAGATTTATACAATCTACCAATCCTTATCTTCAGAGGATTCTTCTCCTGGGATCGCTCAGGATCTCGAGAATCTCGGGATCCGTTATCAGTATCCCTGGATTTCCGTAGATCAGCATCTGTCCTCGTTCCGCCATTACCTGTCTCGGTTGGATCTCGACCGACTCCGGGGAGTCTCGGCCAGGTCATGACCGACACCGGGGGAGTCTCGGCCGATGCAGGAGGACGGGTTCTCAGCCGTGCCCGACAGATATAACTCCCTGAGGGGATCTTTACTCTATCGGTTGAATGGCTTTCACACGCCCGGCCTTCAGTTGGGTTATGCGGGCGAGGTAATCACTCTGACAGAACGATTTTACTCGTCCTTGCTTACGCCTAACGGCCTACCTTCTGTCCTGTCGGTGTTGTCTCAGATTCTTCAGGCAGTGTTGGGGAAGCCGACCTACTCTTATACGAATCTCGGGACTTTACCCGAGCCCGACACATTTTTCCCCAACATTTACCATTACAGGTTTTTGGCGATGTGAGTGTGAATAAATCTCAACTTCTCCCTTCGCCTTCAATTCTTTTGGTCAATATTGGGTGTATCACGTGGTGTGGGCCACTTTAGTTTTGGATCTAACAATATTTAGGCCAAACGTCTTAGCACAAATGGCGTAAAAAAATCCACCTAAATGTCCTTTGATGACTCACTGAGGCAATTAATAACAAGTTTTTCGTGATGTGAGTGTAGGTGAATCTCAACGTCTCCCTCCGCCTTTAATTCTTTTGGTTAATAGGGGGTGTATCACGTGGTGTGGGCCACTTTAGTTTTGGATCCAACAATATTTAGGCCAAATGTCCTAAAACAAATGGCACAAAAAACGTAGATGACAAGCACACATCTTGATCGGGACCCGCAATCTAGCCCGTCCACCTAAATGTCTTTTGATGACTCACCGAGGCAATTAATAACAGGTTTTCAACGATATGAGTATGAGTGAATCTCATGTTGTAAAACAGATGTCTTAAATCTTATCGCACTACTCGATCAATCGAGGGACTGGCTCGACTAGTCAAAGGTCCCTTCGACTGGTTGAAGGCCGTTCGACTCGAAGTCCAGCAACGTGGTATTTACGATTTTCGGGATGCTCGACCAGTCAAGGGGCAGGCTCAACCAATCAAAGAGGTCTTTCGACCAGTCGAAGCCCTGGCTCGACTAGTCGAAGGTTACGCAGATGGTGCGCGGATTCCATGCGGATTGTGTAAATTTGAGGTGGTTTCTAGGGAGGTACGTAAGTGGGGCTTCTTCATCTATAAATAGAAGTTTTTAGAGCCTTTCTAATATATTTTAAGGCTTCCTAAAGGTATTCCAAGGGTTTCTAAAAGGGTTCTAGGGTTTTCAAAGGATGTAGCAAGGGTGAGATTTGAGGTTGTTCGAATCGAGTAAGTCCTCTTTCTTTGTAAATTTTATTTTCATAGTAAAGATCTATCACTTTGTGCCGTGGTTTTTTTTCGAAAGGATTTTTCATGTTAACTCTTTGTGTTCTCTTGTGATTGCTTGGTGCTCTTATATTGCTATCCTAGATCCATATCTATGTAATTCCGCAACATAAATCCCAACATCTCAACCTCTCCCTCTACCTTTAGGGTCAATTTGGGCGGTGGGATTAGAAGGGATTCGGTGGGATGGGATTCATCTAGTCCTGTGCCAATTCCACTCCATGTGTGGGAAGAAAGGAAAAGCTTGGAATTACATTAAATGAAATTGCATTCGTCCCGTGCCAATTTCACTCAATGTTTGGAAAGTTGTGTAGGTCCCACCATGTTGTGTGGGCTAAATCCACACCGTCCACTCATTTATTGAGATTATTTTAAAGCATGGGCCAAAAAATTAGGTAAATCTAAAGCTCAAATGAACCCCACCATAGAAAGCAACGGCGATTGAATACTTACTGTTGAAAACTTCTTTGGGGCTACATAAGTTTTGGATCTACCTCATTTTTAGGCCCATGCCATAAAATGAGGTTACAGTTTAAATATAATAAGTGTGTTATTCTTAGTCATTTCAAATGATGGTGGGTATATCCCGTCAATGTACCACCATATTATCAACAAAGCATGACATTAATTTTATCCCATGGCAATAGCAACAGGGGCAATTTCTGGATAATAATTATGTTTTTTGAATCCTATCCCACTTAACTCCTTCTAATCCTACCGCCCAAACTGACCCTTAATTCTCTGAGCTAATAGTGGGTGTATCATGTGATGTTGGCCGCTTTAATTTTGGATCCAACAATATTTACGCCAAACATCCTTGCACAAATGGTACAAAAAAAAAAAAAAAGTAGACGACATGCAGACATGTTGACCCGCACAGCAAGTTGTCCTATCGACTTAAATGTCCTTCGATGACTCACCAAGGTAATTAATAACAGATTTTTCACTATTTTTCTGTGAAATAATTAGAAGGGTCAATTTTCCATGTACTATGAGTCGCGCCAAATGCATTAAAACGCTGGGAGTTTGCTTGTCGAGCAAGTAACCGTCACGTGCATCACATGGGTGTTGGCTCAACGGCGCCAACGCCAGTGGACGCGGATCGACTAATGACACTGCCGGAGCGACGTAACTATTGGACGGGAGCTCTGTGGACTCATTTTGGGTCATTACTTTATTTTATAAATAAAAAACGAGTCAGACAAAAATCCCAAGTGGACTACACCACATGCAAACAGTGGTGATTGAACACACCATTTAAAACTTCCCAGGGCCCACTGTAATGTGTATTTGCCATCCAACCTGTTGATTAGGTTACGCAGATCTGGATAAAGGGAAAACACAAATACCAGCTTTGATGCAAAACTTTTGTGGCCCTAGTTTTTATTTTTATTTTTATAGTAGGCATTCAATCATGACTATTTCTTATGGGGTGGCCTACCCATAATTTTGATCTATATCATTTTTGGGCTCATGTCCTGAAATGAGCTTTCAAAATTGATGAACGGCTTGGATAAAATATATACGTAATGGTGGGGCCCACAGCACGCTACTGGCAGTGTCAGTAGGCAATCCGCGTCCAAGGAAATGGGCCCACGTGGGACCATTTCCTTTTTGGCCAAACGAATGCACGTGGGAAGTTCGCGTGTGGAGCAAGTGACCATCACATGTATCACATGGTGGTAACTCACCTATAGGATGTGTGGCCCAGGTGCGACCTTTTGAGATAATTTTATTAATCCAAAACAAGTCCAATCCAAGACTTAGGTGGGCCACGCCATAAGGAACGGTGGATAAAATAATGCCTCAAACCTCTAAATTCACGTGGTGTGGCCCACGTGAGTGTTTGAATTTCCTGATTTCTGACGTGTCCCTTCATCCGGGTGGGGCGCGTCAGATGAATAAATTGGATTGCATAAATACACCACGGTGGGCCCCACAGATAATTCGGATGATTTTAATGGTGGGTGTCCCCATTTCTACTGTTCCAAGGTGTAGCGCACCAAAGTTTTGAAACGGTCCGGGGCCCAGCCCAAACACGGGGTGGCGCACCTGATGGACGGTTTGGATCTTATCTACATGAGGTCCTTCCACCCAAGGTACATGGGCATGAGATCCAAGCCGTCTATTACATGGTCATCGCGTATAATAAGAAGAGGCATCCGCTCCAGGGATACCACCGCAGGCTTAAGGCAGTACCGTGCGGTAGTGGGCCCCACATCATGTGTATGTATCACGAACCCCCTACATCAGATGCGTCACCTCAGAAAGCCCCCAGAAACAAAATATCATGTGGATCGTAAACTCAGATGGGTCATAGTGATGGGAGCAAATGCCCACCTTTGATTTTCACAGGGGTTCAACGAAGATGAGAAACCTCCTGATTTTTGGCCTAACCCTTCATCACAACCATATGAGGGATCTTAGTGGTCTGGATTCCATATAAACGACACGGTGGGCACTCACGTAAATCAACCATAGGCATCACCTCTCAGATTGTTCCCTGTTCTGTGGCCCACCTGAATTTTGAATGGAGCTAGATTTTGGGCAAGAGAGGATTTTTGACATGACGCATTTGATGGACGGGTTGGATTGTGTTCAAACATAAAGTGAACTCCACATATGATCGGTACCACCATAGTTCTGGAGTGAGTCCCTGATGGAACTTGAGCCGTTGGATCAGTGCCCTTTTCAACGATCCAAAAACTATCCATATGATGGGCCTCATCATTAACATTGGATTGATTGAACTATCCTAAACTCTGATTTGAAGATACTTATCTGTTGAACTGGAACCGTTGGATATTTTTCATTGCTAACCGAATATTCACCAATCCCATATTCAGATAATCTAAATCATGTAATTTTTGGCCCACGATACATATAAACTGGAACACATATTTTAGACGGTTTAATTTGAATTACTTCTATGCCACGTATACCATTTTTTAAGTTGCTGCGTATCATCCATCACACTCTGCCAGAGTATCAAAGTTTTTCTCTCTACACTTTCACTGTGCTTATGTTTGAGGCTCACCATTTGTACAAGCGAGGCCCACTGAGAAATGATCAAAACCATTGATGTCATGGGCCCCCGTATGAGTTATCTACGCACCAAAAACCTTAACCTTTCAATAGGTAGCCAACAAAGAAACAATTGAGAAGGAAAATACAACACCCGGTCCCACTCAACCTACAAAACATCCAAATTTCGATGGCTGGGATCATCTCATCTAGGTTTTTGGCTCATGGGTCCCATCATATCAACGTTTTAGATCACCAAACCATGGGGCTACTGATGAAAATTAAAAACCGAATATAATGTACAAACGTCTTACAGGAGCATTTGCAAATACCTCACTTTTAAAGTAGTTTTCTCTAAAATGTTCAAATAGTAGTGGTGGGCCATAACCAATTTTCATTTCTGATTTCAGGTCACAGAGCATGCAAATACGAGTATCTTCCCTGATTGGACGGTCAGGATACCACAGGGTCGAATGACCTTCGGAATTTATTTATTTTTCCTCCAGATTAGATTTTGATTGGCAAAATACGAACTCTTCAAATTACAATCCAAAGTGTGATTCCTCAAATTCATTATAATTAGTGAGTTTTGCTAAGTCCAGACGCGTGTGCCAAAAAAGCTCATGTACACGACACACGTGCCGTCATGGTACAATAGGTCCGAGATCCAATCCATCCATCAGAACTCACCCACTACAGAGATGCTCCATCCCAAGAATCACGTTGATCCACTGGTCAGGTGGGCCAAAGTTTGAAAAACAAATGTACGGCTCTGTAAAACTCGGCTGAGGTTTTCTAACCATCCGCCCGTTTGCAATATTGGGGCCCACATGTTGATTGGACCAGATTTTACATTTGTGAAAAACATGTAGTTGGGACCAACAGGATGGATGGATAAGATCTCGCACCAATATGCCATGCTGGCGCATGCGTGGTGTGTACAGAAGCTCTATTGCACACGCGTGTGGGCTTAGAAAAGTAAATGAAGATAAATGATCCAGTGCACCTAGTTGCATTTGGACACTTGAAGCGGCTGCTATGTTCATCATAAATTTCATGGCCCACAACATGAAAATAACAGTGATTGCATGATCTGATTTATTCACAGATGGACTGTTTTTTATAGCCATCCGTATTCCTAGACATGCATGGAATGGTAGAGATTTTTTGATGGAAGTGATTCTTTTGAAGGAAAAACAATCCATGATGGATACCAACACGTAGATGGCTCGAATTGTTGATGTTTTGGACCTAATGCATATCAACTTGGGGTTTTAAATCCCTCAAATGGGGTGTTTGAAATCCTTCAAAGAGTTGCGTGTGTAAAATGTGTCACTAGACTATTGATCTATTAGGCTGCACATGGCACACTGATGATATCCCAAAACAATTAAATTATCAATTGCATCACTATAATTACTTTAATACAATGATCTGCACTGTCCACACATCATCCATGTAAATCAACGGTTAAAAATCATTGGTTAGTCACTCAAATGTGATCTTGTGCTTGTGGTCCATCCAAGACTTGGAAGTTCATCATTTTCGGGCAAAGTGTATATTTCAACGGGCTTATTATAACCATTATGTCAAACATTACATATGTCCACTAATTAAAGATATTAAAGTTAATCTAGTAATTAAATTCAAACCCATGTAAATATACTATGCATAACTACTTTTGGATTACAAGGAATTCTGAATTCAGGGTGCCAAACACAACAGGAGGATTTCAAATCCAGGGGTTCCAAATCCACACTCCCAAAACAAGCCCATTTTCTTGCATGACTCAGTACCTATCAGTACTCAAGCAACATCCTATAACAAAGCAAATACCATCCAAAATCATCTTTTGCAACAAAATCTCACTCAAAAACAAAATCATTTTATTTCGGCCCACTTGAAATCCCCGCCAAAAACAAATAGCAACATAAGTCCACACCCCACCCTATACACAGATCTTGCTAACAAGTAACCATCTATAAGGGTCCTTACTCATGCCTCAGTTGTAGACATACAAGAGTTTCAACATAAGGTCATGGACTTAGTACCCATTATGGTATTAAAAAGCTGCTGTGGTGTGAGTGCGTGGTGTGTTAAAAAAAGAAAAGAAAGAAGTAAACATCTATAGAGTGCGGCCCACTTTAGATGTTTATAAAAGAATAATGATGATAAAGTGGTAGCTTAAATGGTCGATATCTAATGGACACTAATCAAGTTTCTAGAAACGTAAGCTCACACATTAGAAGCTACACAGTCTTCAAGATAGGCCAAATCAAACTTTTCATCTTCAACATTGCCTAATTGAACTGTCGATTTTTCACATTAGAAGCTACAGCCTTCAAGATAGGCCAAATCAAACTTTTCGTCTTCAACTTTGCCTAGTCTTCAACTTTGCCTAATCGGACTGTCGACATTCCATGTAAGAAGCTATGGTCTCCAAGATAGGCTGAATCGAACTTTTCATCTTCATCATTGCCTAATCCGACAATTGATATTCCGTGTTAGAAGCTATAGTCTTCAAGATAGGCTGAATCGAACTTTTCATTTTCAACATTGCCTAATCAGACAATTGATATTCCATGTTAGAAGCTATAGTCTTCAACATCAGCTGAATCGAACTTTTCATCTTCAACATTGACTAATTGGACTGTTGATATTCCATGCTGGAAGCTAGAGTCTTCAAGATAAGATTGAATCAAGCTTTTCATCTTCAACATTGCCTAACCGGACTGTCTATATTCCACACTGGAAGCAAGAGTCTTCAAGACAGGAAAAATCAAACAACTTTTCATCTTCAACATTACCTAATTGGACTGTCAATATTCCACATTACAAGCTACAGTCTTCAAGATAGGCTGAATCAAACAACTTTTCATCTTCAACATTGCCTAATCGGACTGTCGATATTCATCATCAGTCCATTTGGACCATTTATTTCAAATATTGGTGGGATTAGACCGTTCATCTCCTATATATGCCTGATGAGACTGGGAAAACATTATCATCCCATTCTCAGCTTTGAATGGTCTTTTTACTAAGTAGAGTATCGTAAGTATCCAGCCACATGCATTTTTTGCAGTATGGGACAAACAGCTCCACTTCTGTAAAAAGCATATGCGAACGACTCTAATTCTCATTCTAGGGAACACCCAAACAGGCCCTTGACACTTCCATTGTTTAAGAAAATCAAGCTTCTAGGCAGTACGTATAATCAAGGAGACTAAGAAAAATGTTTGTGGAATCAAACCCGATTGTCGCTGAGCAGTGTTGGACACATACAAGCGATTTTATAACAGGATTTAACACTAACATGCAAAGACATGGTTTTCAAGAGCAGTTTTGGGATGTGACTGGAGGAGATCAAAACCAGTCCGACTCACCTCAACTCGGTCCAACTTGTTCTGGCTCGGTCTTGTTTCAGAGTGCAACTCTCCAAAGACTTGTTTTGTTCTGCATTAACAGAAAACTCGTGTATCTCGCACAGGTGCCTCCTGGGATCAATGAACATGCATGAAAACCACCGTCCTTCAGGAACATCACCGCTTGCTTAGCCTTTATCTCAAAAATCAGGCTGATTCAACACTTTGGTGGGCCACCCCATAATAGTATATTCTTTAAAACCTCTAAACTCACATGGCATGGCTCACCTGAGTTTTGAAATACTTTTTTTTGGTAATTATTTTATCAAGAAGTGCATCAAATGAATGGATTGGATGGCAAATAAACACCACAATGGGCCCTACACAAAACAAATGGTGGGCATCCCATCCCAACTTTTTCATAGGGTGTAGTGGCCTACCTGAGTTCTGGACGGTAATGATTTTTGGGCTGCAAGGTGAGCATGAGGCAGCATACCCGATGGGCAGGGTGGATCTCATGAAACTTCCACCCATGTGGCTCTCGGTGCACAAGTTATGCTAGCATGGCTCGTATCTAAAACCGTGAACTCATCACAGAGAGAACGACAATACTTGAGTTTTATATGATTATTATATCCTTGAGATTGATATCGAAAGCATGTCTATAATAATAAACAAAAGTAATAATTTCTGTGAATTTTTATCCTTCAAAAAAAATTAATAATTTCTGTAACTGAGTGTCTGAATACCAAAACATCACAGAGTGGAAAGAGCTTACTTTCAGTTTCCATAATCCAAAACTCCAGATGCATTTGTTGGATCTGATGGTGGTTTCCAATGCTGCTATCTGGGTAGTCATTTCCCTAGAAAAGCAGGCATGCCCATCCAGCAATGAAAGCAAAACCACCATACGGTGCAAGAGAAGAGTACTTTCTGTCTTCGAGATAGGCCACGGTGTAACAACTGCAAAATCCACCATCCTTTTCCATATAATTTCACCTATAAACTATCTATGCTCAAAGGAGCAAAGTAGAAGAAATGACAGTAACTTTTTCTTCTTCTTTCTTTTCTTTCTTCTTCTTCTTCTTCTTTTTTTTTTTTTTTTTTTTTTTTGCAGTAGTTTTTGGAGAGCATTGACAAAATCACCGCATGATTTGAAAATGAATAATGACTCCCAGTCCATGATATGGACGGTAAAATGGTTTTTACATGCATATGGAATGCATCACACACAACTAGTGGAAGATGAGAAACTCGTGCAACTAGTTGAGTGTGGGCCCCACAGTGACATATGCTCAGCATCCAACCCATCCAGCCATGAAAATCGGACATCCCGAAAATCAGGTGGGCCACACCATAGAAAACAATGGGAACCACCCAAAAAACAACAAACCCACTTGGTGGCCCACCTCATGGTTCGCTCGGCTTGATTTTTTGGGTGACCCTGATGGATGGGTTGGATTCCATATAAACACCACATGAGGCTGCTTGCATGATTTTATCATATATAACTAGCTGGCATGCTAGAGGATTTTCCCTTTTAACTCTTCTCACTACCTTTCACCACAAAAACAAAATTATAAAAGAGAACGAGTAGAAACAAATTAAGGCACTCAAGATAGGTATTTTTGGTGAGTTTATTGGACCCTGCCAAGCTAAGCGTTCTGCATTGTTCATTAGTTTTAAAATTCAGTGACTCAACTCGATACTCAGCTGAGTCAACTCAACTAGATTTCGTGCTGAAAAGGTAATGTATCGATTGATAGGTCTGATCCCACTATCTTGATTTCAATGCCGATGCATTGTGGGCCCATATATAGATGTATATATCACCTGCTAACACAATCAATTAGTGTTTGAATGAAAATTCTGTCCACAATCCCACCTATTGAGTATAAAGCACAACAATCATGTTCTGAGCTCATCCCCTTTGATTGTACCGTATTTTCCCTAACCCAGTCTGATTTAATCTTAGGTAGCTGAAAACTCGTACCTTAGTTTCCCTACCTTGGACTCTTCTTCTACCTTTTGTTTATTTATTTATTTATTATTATTTTGCTGAAAGACTTGCAAGCATTTTTTTTTTTTTTTTTTTCCAAGCATGATGTTGGATATCATTACGAAAGGATTATGCCATTCCTAAGTAAACTTTCCTACATGAAAAAATAGTTCTTCTAATTTAGTGAAGTTCACACTACATCAATAGTTGTACCATAGTTATAAAACTGACTTTACTAGAAACACAGCCAAGTCAACTCGACTTGGTGAGATTTCGAGCCGAGACATTGTGAAACTCAGTCCTTGGTGTGACTCGATCAAGACTCGACTCGACCACTCGGCTTGATGCGACTTGCATGGGCTCAAACTGCATCACCCAGTTTGGCATGTAAAATGTAAATGGATGGAAGAGGGAAAGGAACTTAACCAATGCACTATGAGCTGCTGATAAATTCCGTGTTTATATTTTTATCTGCTTCATAACTATCTTAAATATCTTTTTTTTTTAAATGCAAATATCACAATACTGATATTAAGACAGGAAAATCAAGCATACCCATAAGCACTGCAAGGCAGTGGCATTGAAATTAGTTCAACAGCAAAATTCAAAGTTTCATAAAAAACAATCCTATAGTTTAAAATTCATTCTAATTCTAACAGGTCCATCCTCATTGTTCTTAATCTACTCATCCCTAGGAATTTATCAGTTTCATAAAAACTATCTTAAATATCTGTTTCATGGAATTTCTAATTTATTATTATTATATATCAAGAAGTGGGGTCTAGTCTTTGACTCCACCCAACCCAGCTGAACTTTGAGTTGAGTCGAGTTTTTGGGTTTTCAAACTATGGTTGGTACATGCACGAGCTCCACAGCTAATAAAAGATGTCCTTTTTATAGATCTCTTTAATTCCAAGCAGCCTAGTCCAACTAGCACTAGTCTTCCAAGGATCCTTCTGGGCTTTGATACTACCACCCTTGGAATGAAGTGGTAAGTTTGCAGTCCTTTTGGCACTCTTCAAAGTTGGATCACTTCTCATGTTTCGACTCTCCCTAGGAACACTACTGTTATCAATCTCAATTTTCAAAGGAGTTGGATTCACGAGGGATCAGATTATTGCAAGACAGAAACAGCAGCACTCGGCGGGATCTGAGGAAGAGATGAAGAAGGTGCTAGTCCAAAGTGTCAACAAATTCCGGTGTACGAGCGGGGAAGCGTCTCTTTCAAAGTGTAAACAATATAAATAGGTAGGAAGCATGAGTGAAAGTGAGAGTCCGAAGCGGAGATTTGAGGCAGAAGTGACACCCAGTAGAAGGATCCTGCAAATAAGGAGGGAGCACATCATGTGTTTGTAGAGGACTGGCTGCTCATGGAAGTTCGGGGGAAGCTGGGAAGTGCTTGGTGATCATGGTCGATTAATCCATCGAGAACCATACATAAATCAGGGTTTGGTTCAAAGTGAGCTAGGATGATGTTAGAATTCAACGTGAATTTCAAGATGTTGTCTGAGTCTGAGATCCTGCAGAAGTTGGAACCAAGGAGGTGGTCAAGAGGCTGCGAGGAGGCGATGCTTTCTTCAATAGTGCGATGAAATGTATATCTAGATAGGCGGATCACTCAAAGAGGAATCTGGGGGGAACGTGGCTTAAAAATGCCCTTCAGAACTCTTGTCTAGGGATAGTTGACGAAATTGACACCAGATCTCTATGTAAGGATGAATCCAGAATGCCCAATTGAAGATCCATAATCTAAACAACACTAATCCAATGGAACCTACAGTGATTAAGATTAAAGGGGAGTGCATGATAGTTCATTGACTGGAAGCCCGCACTAGAAGGGATTAGAGGTGTACATTCTCAGGGAAGGGAAGACGAGATGTCTGATGAAGTGAGGGAGTTAGGAGTGGAAGGCTTGATGCCATGTAGAATTGCAGTCAGGAGGACAGGTGGCTGGTCTAGTAGGTGAGGATCCTATAATCTTGTCCATTGCTTTGAATATCAGCCAGCATTATTGATAATATCAATGATATTTTGAACGCTGCTAAAAAGTAACAAAAGCTATGCCTTTGTAATAAATGCTCCATGAATCCACGGCTTTGCATCTTTGTTACCAATCAGTGGACTTTGGGATTTGCCAATACCATATTCTCATTTCCTTGACCCCAAACAGGCTCTTAAGTTCATGAATCATGCCCTGCTCAGAAAGTGGCTATGGAGCTTTTGAAGAAGAAAAAAAAAAAAAGCTGACCCTTCATGGAAGCAAGTGCTTTCAAGCAAATGCAGGTGAAGTGCAGGTGGCTGGTTCACATGAGACTCCTCTCTTATGCGGCTTCTTGTTTGTGGGAGGTGGTCAGCAGCATTTAGGAAGATTTCTTGAATAATCTTAAAAAGGAAGAGGACCAAGCATTTGATGTTGGATACTTCACATGTGGACTTGTTGAAGCAGCCAAGGACGTTGTTGTCCTCAGAACATATCGTAACACTATCAAAGGTATTTCTTATTGAATTTTAACTGCTGGACTCTTGTAACTATCAAAACTGAAAACTTTTCTCAAGCTCGAATTGTAGGAAAAATCTACTAGCCCAAAATCGACAACAAACCAAAGGTACAAGAGACGAACCCAAGAAGAATCTGCCTTCACTGCTCACCTTGAAGTTCTTGTTGGGGGCCTTCAACAAAACCTTAGGATCTAGCCCTCCAGAACAAACCAGAATTATGGAATAACAAAGCAATAAAATAAATCAAAGCATCAATCACACACCACACAAGATTTTTACGTGGAAAAATCTTAAAGAGGTAAAAACCACGGGACCTCGTCCAGATCAAAAATCCACTATGAAGTAGAACGTTACAACCGATCACAAGCACACCTTGCTATGATCGAACCTTCATCAAACCACGGGACCTCGTCCAGATCAACAATCTACTATGAAGTAAACGTTACAACCGATCACAAGCACACCTTGCTATGATCAAACCTTCATCACTCACGTAGGAGTGGATAAACAGTAAGAGAACAAAGAAAAACTGAGAGATCTCACCGATTACGAAGACTTAGAAGCACTGAGATGTTGATTGCACAGTAGATCACCTCCACGAGCATAACCTCTCTTCTACAGGCTTCCTCTCTCTCTTTCTCTCTCTCTCACACCTTTGATATCTCTCTTGTGTTTTTCTATCACCATCATCCCCTAGAAAAATCCTAGGGACCCCTTTTTATAGTTTTGGGGAACTCCCTTCCGCATTCCAGTTACAAAAAAATGTGCGACATGAAATCCGCACAAAATCGCGGAACGAATCTGCGTAACCACGACTGGTCGTGCGCCACCCACGATCGGTCATAAACCTCCTACGACCAGTCGAGCACTCCGAAGAAAAATCGTCCAAACTTGCTGGACTTGAGTCGTGTCACGACTCGAACCTACGACTGGTCGAACACCAGTCCACGACTAGTCGTGCAGGGCTCACGACCAGTCAAGCACAGGACAAAAATCTCATCAAATCTCCCCCTTTTTGACCCAAGAGGAATTCACCTTCTTCAAGCCAGCCTGGTTTCTACAAACCTCAAATTTGCCCTTGAGCAAAGCCTTAGTCATCATGTCTAACCCATTATCGTCCGTATGGACCTTCTTTAGTTGTAACACCTTCTGTTCCAAAGTATCCCTGATCCAGTGATACCAAATCTCTATGTGCTTCGACTTGGAATGCTGACTTGAATTCTTGCTCAAGTGTATAGCACTCTAACTATCACAATAGACCATGTGCTACTCCTGCTTTAGGTTAAGTTCATGTAGGAACCTTTTCATCCAAAGCATCTCTTTACATGCTTCTGTGACTGCAATATACTCGGCCTCTATCGTCGACAATGCTACGACCCTCTGTAGCCTGCTCTGCCAAGAAACCGCTCCCCCTGCAAACGTGAACATGAACCCCGATGTAGACTTCCTGGAGTCTATGTCACCTGTCATATCTGCATCTGTGTAGCCCTCTAACATAGGTTTTTCGTCATCATAGCATAGGCTCAACCTGGATGAGCCTCTTAGATACCGCAGTATCCACTTCACTGTTACCCAATGTTCTTTGTTAAGATTGACAAGATACTGGCTGACTACACCAACCAAGGTGTCCCGTATCGATATCAGTTGGCGCAACAATGACCTTCAAAACCGATACAGATGTGGGGGCGTAACGGCCCGTAACAGCACAAAATTTTTTTTTTGCTAAAAAAATATAAAAAAATATGGATTAAATCCGGAATATTCTAAGCATTCCAAATATGCATTCATTTATAAATTGGAACATGTTTATGGTAGTGTAACGGTCCACTCTTTGGTGAGAAGTTGTATCGAACTGTCTGATGAATTTATGAACCAGATAACCTGAATTTAACTACAAAATTCATATATTTAATTTTCTAACTATCTACTATCAATGGTAGATATATTAGAATGAATGTAATATGAAAATATCTTACATTAGGTGTTTACAATTATTTTTGAGGAATTTCTCGAACATGTGTAAATAGAAAAAAAAAAAAATTTTAAATATAAAATGGCACTCCAAATCTATAAAATGCACATTAACATGTTCTACTATGATTAACACATCACATGGCATGATTAAAACAGCAAAACAATCATTAAAAAATGATTTTTCGAATTTTTCAAAAAAGGGCCATAATTAATGCTTAAATAGAAAAAAAAATATAAAAAAATATAAAATGTTACCCCAAATCTGTAAAATGTACATTAACATGTTCTACTATGATTAACACATCACATGGCATGATTAAGACATCAAAACAATCATTAAAAAATGATTTTTCAAATTTTTTTTTAAAAAGGGCCATAATTAATGCGTAAATAGAAAAAAAAATATAAAAATATATAAAATGGCGTCCCAAATCTGTAAAATGCACATTAACATGTTCTCCTATGATTAACACATCACACGGCATGATTAAAACAGCAAAACAATCATTAAAAAATGACTTTTTGAATTTTTTTAAAAAAAGGGCCATGATTAATGCATAAATAGAAAAAAAATATAAAATGGCACCCCAAATCTGTAAAATGCACATTAACATGTTCTACTATGATTAACACATCACATGACATGATTAAAACAGCAAAACAATCATTAAAAAATGATTTTTCGAATTTAAAAAAAAATGGCCATATGTAATGCGTAAATAGAAAAATATATATAAAATCGCATTTATTGTATATCCATGTGGTCCATCCTTTTTGCCCACTTATTTCAGGGCATGGACCAAAAAATGAGGCTGATCCAAATCTTAGGTGGATCACAAAATGAGCCTTAAGAAGATTTTAACGGCAGGTATTCAATCCCAACTGCATGGTCCAATTGAGATTTTGATCCCTTCATTTCAAGGATCATGCTTTAAAATGAACTTGAAAAATTATGAATGGCATGGATTTACCATACATAAATCAAGGTGGGCCCCACCGCATGCAATAAAATAGTGAATGTGCACTATGCAGCGTGCACTGCAGATTATACAAAAAAAAAAAAAAAAAAACTGCATGGCTGTTTCATCCATTCGGTTTTGCTGGAAAAAGAAAAGAAAAGAGAGAGGGAAATGAAAAGAAAAGACGGAAAGTAGAGAGAGGGGACTGAACCGAGAGAGAGAGAGAGAGAGAGAGAGCCACCGTCGCAGCCGTAGCAGCGCCACAGCTGCAGCAGCACCGCAGCCCCATTGTAAGAAGAAGAAGAAGAAGAAGAAGAAGAAGAAACGAAACGAAAAAGGAAAGTTTTTTTCTTCTTTTTTTTTTCTTTTTTTCTTTCAAGGCCCGTAACAGTCGTTACGAGTCCATAACGGCCGTTAAGGTCACAGAATTTCATAACGGCCGTTTTGACCCCAGATCGCGTAACGGTGTCAGCCGTTACCGTTACGTATCGGCCGATACGACCATATCGTAACGGATACAGAACACTCTGACACCAACTGCATATGCAATGTCTGGGCGTGTACACACCATAACATACATCAAACTTCCTACAGCAGACGCGTAGGGTATCTTCTGCATCTTTTCCACATCTGCCTTCATTTTAGGACATTGTCTGTCGCTTAATCTGAAGTGACCATCTAGTGGAGTACTGACCAGCTTCGCTGCATTCATATTGAACCGCTCTAGGACTTTCTCAATATACCGCTCTTGTGATAGTCAAAGATTTCTGCTACTTCTGTCACGGGTTATTTCCATTCTTATGATCTATTTAGCCAGGCCCAAGTCTTTCATTGCAAAAGACTTGACCAACTCCTGTTTCGGTTTGTCAATCTTCTTGATGTCTTTTCCCATGATGAGCATGTCATCAATGTATAATAGAAGAGTTAAGAAATCACCATCTGAGAACTTGCGCGTGAACACACTGGTCCGACTCCGTTCTGTCATACCCATGTTGTAACATGAACGAATCGAACTTTTTGTACCATTGTCGTGGAGCTTGTTTCAGCCCATATAAGCTCTTCCTCAGCCTTCACACCATATGCTCTTTGACCTTGACTTCAAACCCTTCTAGTTGGTGCATGTAGATCTCTTTTTCCAAGTCACCATGGAGAAAAACAGTTTTAACATCTAACTGCTCTATCTCCAGATCCATGTTAGCCGCCAACCCAAGCAACACTCGTATAGATGTCATCTTCACCACTGGTGAGAATATCTCCTCGAAGTCTATATCTTTCCTCTGACCAAACCCTTTCACCACAAGTCTGGCATTGAACCTCGTTTGTAACTTCTTCTGCTCAACCTTCTTTCTGAACACCCACTTGTTGGTCAAAGCTTTCTTGCCCTTAAGCAGTTTCACCATGTCATAGGTGTGGTTTTTATGCAAAGATTTCATCTCCTCTTGCATAGCTTTCAACCACTCCCCTTTATGCTCGTCAGCTAGGGCCTCAGAATAATCTTCTGGCTCTCCCCCATCAGTCAGCATAATGTACTTATGCAGTGAGTACCTCTTAGACGACTGTCTGTCCCTAGATGACCTCCTCACCTGTGGCTCAACAGGTGGATCAAGTGGGGGCTGCTGCCCCGGTCCATCTTCTGAAGGAACTCCCTCGTCCTCTGCACCTTTCTGTACTCCTCCTTCATCAGGCACCACGGGAGGAATAATCAGATCTATGTCCTCTAGCTCATCTGAACTAGGCTGGTTCTCCTCTGGCTTACCAATGTCTTCTATACACTGATCTTTAAAGAAAACCACATCTCTGCTCCTGACGAGCTTCTTCTCGGTCGGATCCCATAATCTGTAACCGAACCTTTCATTACCGTACCCTAAGAACACACATTGTCTGATCTTCATATCGAGTTTGGACATCTCGTCCTTTGGTATGTGAACGGATGCCCTGCATCTAAACACCCTGAGATGACTGTACGATGGATCCTGTCCAGTCCACACCTTCTCAGGTACTTCTCTATTCAATGGGGCTAATAGAGACCTGTTTATCAGACACCGCCGTGTGCATTGCTTCTCTCCAGAACATCTTGGGCAACTTCGCATGAGATAACATACATTTGATTCTCTCTATAATAGTGTGATTCATTCGCTCAACTACATCATTATGCTGGGGGGTCTTGGAAACCATTTGTTCATGCCGTATACTCAGGGGCTCGCAGTACTCATGAAAGTCGCCAATATATTCACCACCATTGTCAATGCGGATACACTTCAATTATCTACCTGTCTCTCTCTCGACCATAACATGAAACAATTTAAACACACCAAAGACTTCATCCTTAGATTTTAATGCATAAAGCTAAACCCTCCTAGATGCATCATCTATAAAAGTAACAAAATACAATGCCCCCACCCAAGGTTTTTGTCCTCATAGGACCACAAACATCAGAATAAACCAAATTGAATGCATGCACTTTATTAACATGAGAAGCAGTTTTAACAAATGAAACTCTATGTTGTTTTTCTAATAAACAATTAAGACAGGTTTTGAGAGGCATATATGTCACGTCTGGAAGGAGCCGCTTCCTTGCTAGTAGCTGAAGCCCTTTTTCACTCATGTGGCCTAGACGTCTGTGCCACATGTCAATAGCTGAATCTTCCGTTGCATTCAACCCGCCCTTGCACACACTGAGACATGCCTTGTAAAGGGTGCAACACTTCTTTCCTCTGGCTGCGATCAACGAACCTTTGATGAGCTTCCAGCGCCCACTAGCAAACCGGCTTTCATAGTCATCATCATCCAACCATCCCGTCGACATCAAGTTGAGGCAAAGGACTGGAATATGCTTCACATCCCTGAGAACCAATGTGCAGCCCACATCGATCTTCACACAAATATCACCGACCCCTACGATTTTCGATATGCTAGAATTTCCCATCTACACAGTCTCATAGTCACCTGACTTGTAGCTTGTGAAGAAATCCCTGCCTGGAGTAGCATGAAAAGAAGCTACCGAGTCTGTCACCCAGTCAGTGTCTTGACTCATAACCGTGAGACATACATCATGATCTGCAGAAAGAATAACTACAACGTCGCTATCTGAAGTGACCGCAGTGGAATCTGATTCATCTTCTTTCTCCTTTCATTTTCCTTTTTTGTCATTTTTAGCCTTACGACATTCATACTTATAGTGGCCCTTCTTGCCACAATTCCAGCATTCAACATCTTTTCTGTTACTCGACTTGTCTCTTGATTTATCTCGGGCCTTCCTGCCCTTCCTGTTCTTTCCTCTCCCTCATTCTTGTATCACAAGGGCCTCTTGCTGAGCAAACCCCTGAGATTTCCTCCTTGTCTCCTCATTGAAGCGACAGCTAGTCACCTGTTCCATGGATATCTTTTCGTCTGGCGTGGAGTTACTTAGAGACACCATCAGTGTCTCCTAACTGTCAGGCAACGAACTAAGCAATATCAAAGCCTGCAATTCATCATCCAGGACCATCTTCATAGCGGAGAGCTGGTTCGCTATATTGCTGACCTCATTCATGTGCTCAGCCACAGAACCACCATCCTTGAACTTGAGATTCACAAGTCGCCTTATCAAAAAAATTTTATTACCGGCTGTCTTCCTCTCATACAGCCCTTCTAGTTTCAGCCATAGGCTAGCGGCTGAGGTTTCCGTAGACACATGGTGGAATACAGAATCATCCAGCCATTATCTAATAAACTCTACCGTCTTTCGGTCCATCTTCTTCCAATCATCATCAGACATATCCTTGGATTTTGCTGATATGCCTAAAATTGGAGAATATAGGTCATTGCAATAAAGCAAGTCCTCCATCTTAGCCTTCCATATGGTCCAGTTAGAACCATTGAGGCTAATCATCCTTGATGAGCCACCTTCCATAATTCCAAACCGATCCTACCCGTTCAATGAACTTAGCTTTGATACCACTTTGTTGGGGGCTAGATCCTAAGGTTTTGTGCAAGGCCCCCAACAGCTCTAATACATGTACAGAATCCAAGGCTTCATATTCCACAATGCAATTTCTCAAAATGTAGCAACATGAAATTGCTTATATGGCCAAGACTACCAACCAACTAAGAATCGAGAAAGGAACAAAGAGAAAACAATTTTTATTTATAATGATTGAATCTTAGATACTTTGCGATACCAAAAAAAAAACAAAAAAGTGAAAAACTCAATATCAATTTTTTCTCTACATGAAAATATAGACTTAGCCATGTCATACATTGAAATTTGGAAATCAAACTTCAAATTCCCTCCTACAACATAGGGATTGAAATGTGGACAGTTAAAATGTACTGCATAAATACATTCGAGAACAAACACCTCATGAGTGTGTGCATAACAAGAGAGAACCTAATAAATAATCTGTTTCTTAAATAAGCTAGGTAATCCGGCCCATGCAAAATTGACAAATATCTAAACTAGCCTTGAATTCCATACAACTTTAGCAAGCCTAAACTTTTTCTATGTACTTTAACATGCCTAAACTATGTTATGCAAAATAGAAAAATACCAAGAATGACCATATGAAACTCACGCACATATTACATACATCCTCACTACATGACACTAGTGATGAAGCTAAGCTAACAAAAAAAGAAGAAGACAAAAAAAAAAAAAAAAGGAAATCAATATTTGTGTCCTTGAAAAATTGGATGATTCATCCAAACACTGGTCACTAATTGACCATGTATTAGCAGCATGTATACATATATGGGTTTCCAATGATGATGAAAAGGGAAACACCCTCAACAAGGGGGGTGAGTTTGGAACATGACACTTCGGCCTTGCAATCGATAAGTGGGTCATCAAAGTGTAAAACCCACCCTATAATGAGTATAGATTTCGATGTTGGAAGATCATGAAAACGCATCATGAGCCCAGGAGTAAAGATGGATCTTGAGAAGATGTGTCTGGGAATTGGTTTTTCGCAAGCATGCCAACGGAAACATAAGATACAGTATCTTGAGGTCCTGCCAATTTTATTTAACCAAAATTCCACTCAATTGAAAACACTAACAACCAAATAACCACAGAAACCAGGCGGAAGTTAGTGACTATGAACATGAATGAAAGAGCCAAGTAAGATGGGTGGTCTGCAGACGATAACTGAAGGGACTCCTCAAATGTCATAACATGGCTTCCAAGGAAGGTTATCTGTGGAGGTCTATGAGATGGGTGGACAAGGTAAAGGAATTGAAGGGTCTCTTAGTTTCCCTACTCATACCCTAAAGGAAGGAAATGTAGCTGATGGTTTTGCCAGATGCCCAATCTCCCATCTCTTTGTATAGGAGGCCCCTTTTGTTCTAGTTTCCTTTTCCTTAAGGGCTTGCTTCGTTTTGTGCAAAGAAATCGAGGAAAATGGTGTTTTTCAGGAAACGCCTATTTTAGAAAACATTGAGAAATGAAAAGCTGTTTCCCTTGATTGTTTCTCAACAAGATTTAACTGAAATTTTTTTTCTTCTGTATTTCCAAATATGTTGTTTAGAAAAAAGGGATTCTTTCATGGAGATTTATTTTCTAGTTGAAGACAAAAGGTGCCGCGTGTTTGCTTAAGATGGATTGTGTCACATGTGTCACGTTGAAGGTATTCCATAACAGTAACGGTGGCCATAACGGCCACCACCATTACCTTTACGATACGGGTTGTAACAGGTGTTATATATATATATAACAAAAGAAGAACCAGTATCGGCCCCGTAATGGGCTATTATGAGGCCATTACAGCCTTTACGGAGGGCGTAATGGGCCGTTATGGGGGGTGTAACAGCCTTTACAGGTCATTTTTTCCGTAACAACTATTACCGCCTTTACGACCCCATAACATGTAATGGTTGCCACTGTTACCTTATGTAATGACCTTTACGGTACCGTAACAGCCTTTACAGTACACCATGGTCATGTTATGACACGTAGCATATTGACATTTGTGAGACATTGGGATGCATGGGATGCTTGAAGATGGACAATGCAAAATGTTGCACATGGCATGTCGGCACATGTGATGCATGTGGAGCACTCAAGATGTGGCACAATTGCACATGTTGTATATTTGCACTTGTGGGGTGCTTAAAGATAAAGGTGGCACATGTTGCACTTGCACATGTACAGTGGGTGCGTGGCATGTTGACACACTTGACAATAGGTGGTTAAACATGTCACAAATGTTTCATATTGGCACATGTATGGTGTTTTATGGCTGGTGGCACATGTGGAGCACTTTAATGGATGTTTGCAGTTTGCACATGTAGGGCAATTGAATGGATGTTTGCAGTTTGCACATGTGGGGCACTTGAAGGTGGGCATTTGCACATGTCGTGCATGTGAAGCACTTAAAATTGGATGGCAGCTAGTGGTACATGTGACTCAATAGCTGTGTGGCACATGTATGGTGTTTGAAGATGAGAGGAGGCACATTGAGGTGTGTGGCACATCAAAATGAGGGTCACTAGAAGATGAGCAATCGCAACTATTGTACATGTGGCACAATGGCATATATGAGTCACTTTAAGATGGGTGGTGGCACATGCTGCACATGTGGAGCACTTGAAGATGGATGGTTGCACGTGTGGGACACTTGGAATATGGGAGGTGGTAAATTTGACCACCGTGTGGGGCACTTTATAGAAGAGGGGTCATTTCCTCTCATTTTCCTCAATTTCTAGAAAATGAACTTTCTCTAGGAAAGAAAATGAAATGGGCTTTTTCCAGGAAATGAGATGAAAATAGAAATGAAGTGTCCAAGAAATTTACAAAAACAAACAATAGAAACGCCATTTTCATAAAAATGATATTTCCTCAATTTATATTTCCACAAATCCAAAAAGAGGCCCTAATAAAATTTCATCTTTCTACAATATACGTGCATCCATGTTAGCACCACACTTTAAACATATGCATGCATATACATATACACATATGAGCATATTAGCTCTGCCGAGCGCACACATGTATGGAATAAAGCTCGTCTACATGCTACATGTGCCGGCATGGCACATAGGTGTGAGATCCAATCCATCCATTAGGTTGGTCTAACTCACCTGACGAGTGGATGAACCTAATGCTTGGGCTAGGGCATGAATATAATGGTGTCATTTTGATGGATAGATTGGATCTTGGACCCATCATGTCATGTTGGCACATGTGTGGCATGTGCATGAGCTTTATTCCACAGATGTGTGCATTAGAAAGCTCCATAGAAAAATACACACACACACACACACACACACACACATATATATATAATAATTGTAAAAATATTAAAATGCAACTCAAACAAAAGAATGTCAAAGTATGGTGGCACTAAAATCATCATAACTCGCATGTTACTAGGAAAACAGAAAGGATAATGCACTTACGTCCCTGAAAAAGCCAGAATCCCAGTTGTTAATAAACCTCCAAACTGCATCAAAACAAGTGAAAGAAAATCAATAACACATCTTCCTTTCTATACCATAGTTACCAGGCTCAAGGTCCACTTTGTGTTTGATTTGCAATTCAATATTTGTCGGTGCTTAGTGAATCCAATTTCTTGAGATTAGCTCGTCATGAGTTTATTCGATCATTGCATCTGTTCACTAAGTTATTAGATTCAATTTGTTCAATTCATTAATCAAATTCTTCTGTTTGCAAAGCCGCGTTAAAGAGGTATTGTACAATGCTCAGCCCATTCATTTGTGCCCGCATTCTATCGAAGGGGGAACTCTTTCAATGATACAGATCATCCATATGCTGGATCCCACTACAGCTTGCTAACGGGCTAAAAAAATTGTAGAGAAAAATACCAGCCATCTGATAGGTGGACATTTCATTGTGCATGGACTGTTGGCAAGATTTTACATCTCAACTGTCCAATTACAAGCTGCTTGTAGATAGTAATTTCCAATGAGATCTTTGCTTAGCCCATATGCATGCACAAGGCATACCATCTACATGCCATCACATGTGGTGGTGTGGCAGAAAGATGTGATATCCAAGCCGTCCATTAGGTTGGTTCAAACATTCTCCCCAAAATCAAGATGGTCCACTCATCGTGTGGATGTTAGGTACAGGCGGACAGGTTAGAAGACTCTGGCCAAAAGTTTTTTCCACCAGTACATCTGTCTCATGAATTACGGCCCACCTTGACAGTGGAGCAACCTGATTCTTGGGCCATAGGATTCACACAATGAGCCCCCTGATGGACGGATTACATCTATCTACCACTTATTTTCCATGTTGGCATGTGCGTGGTGTGTACGTGAGCTGCCTTATACACATGTATAGGCCTAGCAAAGCTCTCTCAAATGATTCTTTTCCTTTGAAGCACTAGCCGTCTGTGGTGGGGCCCACCAGATGAATGGTTTATCATTAAAAGGTGGGCCCCATACCTCCTGATTCCTAGGCCTTCGTTGTTCCCGACATTTTTAAGAATGGACACTGCCACACTCAAATCCACCTACATTTTGTATGATCAAGGTACAAAAAGTGTGCTTGAGTTTTAAAAAACCTGTAATTAAAACCAAGAATGGTATATTTCCTCATAAAGTTAAGTGATAAATAAGGGTGTGTTTAGTTGGTTGCACCAAATATCATGAAATATTGTGATATTTTGCACCAAAGTAGTCTTTAATGGTGAAATATCATGATATTTGATGCAACCAAACGCACCCTAAATAGTAAGTACAACAAGGAGTGGAAATGGGTGCTTACAATGTTTGGATGCTTGGTGATTGGAGCTGCAAGCAAGGCGGCTGTGTGGACCAAATGGTAGAGAGATGCAGTATGCCAAACCTTTATTTTTTTTTTACATGAAAAGAAATGAGAAATTGAAGGGGGAAAAAAAGATCGATTAAGATTAGCAAAATCATAATAAAATGAAATGATTACATCTTTGTAAGCTGGATTTTTGGGCTTAAAAGCATGTGCTCCATAGGTACCAAGGGCAAGAGCAGCAACTCCTGTTTACATTTGAATTCGTGAGAGAAAAATCTCAGATACCAACAATGAGAAATTCAGTCTTTCTTACCATTCCCATTCAATTCTAATGAAAGAAGTGAAATTCTAAGGTGATTCTTACAAAGATAGTGAAGAGGCGAATGAAACATTGTGATATTGATGTAGAGTGGGTCGCAGACACTTTCATCGCAAAGATGGACCAGAGAAGGCCCGATCGGAGGAGGAAACGATCCGGACCGTCAGAACCTTAAATTAGTCATATCTCGCAAATTGAGATGAGTTTTTCAACATATTATATATGATTTTGACGGTCAAAAGTCCAGTTTAGTTTCGTTTTTACTATAAATAGTAAGTATTAGTTCATGTATAACTTTTTATCCTTTTGAGTTGTAAAAGTCGTGCCCAACATGAAAAGGGCTTAGAAAAGTTAGGAGAATAACGTGGTTGGGCCAAATTGGACACTTACTACTTTTTCCCGAAAACCACAAAGACTAGTAGAAATAGAGGTTGTCTATAAATAGGAAGTTTACTAATTATAGTAAGTCATGTTTTTAGGGTGTTTGAGTTAGAGTCTACGTCTAAAACTCCATCCTAGGTTTGAGTTCCTTATTTAAAGAGTTGTAATTTCATTTTTTTAATCATCAATCAAGTTATTTCGAATTTATTAGGAATTATTCATTCTTTTATCCATCATGGATTCGAGGAAGCTCTGTGAGGAGTCCAAAGAGCTCCATGGATCCGGAGTAGTTATCTCCTGAGGAAGACGGTGATCGACCTCATCACGTCCCTCCCTACGCTAGATATCAAGGCCATGATCTAGCTAGGGCTCTATTCTGTCCTAAAATCCAGGTTGTCCGCTTATCAGGTCAGCTACGCAGGTCATTTGAATGTCAACTGTTCATGATTTTGTTTCAAACCATGTATTTTCCTGATACAAGTATGACTTACCCATGGTGTGCCGTAAAGGCCATTATGGGGCCGTAAAGGTAACAGTGGCAACCGTTACACGTTACGGGGTCGTAACGGCCGTAACAGCCGTTATGGAAAAAAATGACCCATAATTGCCGTTAACGGCACATTACATCCCCTATAAAGGCCATAATAGCCCCGTAATGGTCTATTACGGGACATGTGTAGGTTTTTCATACTTTTTAATCAACATTATGAGGCAGAAACAAGTTTTTCAGGGGTTTTTTCAGTAACTAAAAAAATTTAAAAAAAGAGAGACCGTAATGGCCGTTATGGGGCCGTAACAGCCGTTATGCCTGGTATCGTAAAGGTAATAGTAGTGGCCGTTACTGCCACCGTTACCGTTACAAAACACCTTGGACTTACCTAATGAGTGGATTGGCCAGACTTATGGACCAGGACATGCTCAAAGTGAGCCCCACCTAATGAATGGCTCAGATCAAGCAAACCAGTGCCATGATTTTCGTTTCTGACCTCTCCTGCCATGGCATTCATCACAGAAGAAAACCCATAATAACAAATTCAGCTTTTATTCCTCATACAAGTGTGACCCACCTAATGAGTGGATTGGCCAGATTTATGGGTCAGGACATGCTCATAGTGGGTCCCAGCTAATGAATGGCCTGGATCAAGCACACACATGCCATGATTCATTTTTCCAACATCTCTTGCTGTAGCATCCGTCATAGAAGAAAAGACACGTAATACAAACTCAGTTTTTCTTCCTCATACAAGTGTGAGTGTGACCCACCAAACGAGTGGATTGGCAAGATTAATGACCAGTACACGCTCATAGTGGGCCCCACCTAATGAATAGCCTGGATCAAGCACATGGATGCCGCAATTCATTTTTTTTGAACTCTCCTGCCGTAGAGTTTGTCATACAAGAAGACCCACAATAACAAATTCAGCTTTTCTTATCATTTTATTCTATAGCATTGGAAGAAATATTAAGAGAGAGAGAGAGAGAGAGAGAGATGCATCGTGAATGATTTGGGTATTGGAACTGTACACTTCTAATACCAAAAGTAGATAATTGGGGTATCTGCATCAATAAAATTGGGTTGAAAAATTAATGCAGGGAAGAAAGGAAAAATGTAGAAAAAAATAAAAAAAAATGAATTTCATTTCATGGGTTTTCAAAACCCAATAAAAGAAATTTACTAATTTTTCTCTTCTGGCAGTAGAATTGCAGTATTCTACAATACCCAGAGCAGAAAAAAAGGGTGCATAAATCCAACAAAACCAGGACTAAAATATCAGTTCCCTCAATTTGGGGAGAGAGAGAGAGAGAGAGAGAGAGAGAGAGAGAGAGAGAGAGAGAGAGAGGCCGGTGTAGGTACGTCTCTCTCCTTTTGGATATGGGAATAGTACACTTTCTAATACAACAAGTAGATAATTGGGTGTCTGCATTAAGCAAAATGGGGTGTAAAAATCATTTCCAAAAGAGAGGAAATACTAAATTCCTTCTCTGGGGTGTCTGCATACACCCCATTTTCTACTTTTTGGTATGATAAGTGTACCATTCCAGCACCCAGAGCAGAGACAAGGGGGTGAGTATTATCAAAATGACAGACTAAAAAAATCAGCCAAGAGAGAGAGAGCGCACCAGAGATAGCAGCAACTCGGTGCCACATGCGAGGATCCATGCCCCAGGCAAGGGTCAGAGAGAGAGGCCTTTCGGAGGGAGAGAGAGAGAGAAAGAGACCATTGAGAAGAGAGAGAAGTGTTCCTGTCCAGACGCAGACGCGTTGAATCATAAAGAGCTTTTTCCATATGGCCGCTTGCCTTTTGGGCTATGGACCAAAAACCTCCCACTTAAACTATTTCTGAGAAACCGCTCATAGTTTTCATTGTTAGATATTAAACCGCCTGCTGTTAGTTTACTGTACGAATGAATTTGTGTATTTTCGTATTGACGGAACTGCCCTCACCTCACCACACTTTCTTATCTCCCCTCACTACCTTGGATTCATGGGCATACCACCTTAACCCTCTACCGTATGTAAGGCCCACCTTATTATTTGTGAAAAATCTGTCATGTCCAAAAATGCACCAGATCCAGAGTGCAAAGTGGGACCTATAATTGCTCCAAGATTCTTCAGCGGTGGACGTTCAATTCACACTACTTCCTATCACTTGGCTCATTGGAGATTGGTATTGGTCTCATTTTTAGGTCTATGGCATAATATGAGCCCGAAAAACAGATGAAAGGTGTGGATTTGTCGAAAGCATCCTATGGCTCAACGAGTGTTTAAACAGTGATCTTTTAATCCCCGTTGATTCATGTTCGTGTGACGTCCTTGAGCTATTGATTAGTCTCTTTTTGTCCCGTCCCACAAAATGAGGTGGCAGAACATATGAACGGAGTGGATTGGTCACAAATGTCATTGTGGACCCCACTTTGGCGGAACAACTTCTTGACTTAATCTGCCTTGTGGCCCATTGGAGCTTGGTATCGGCCTCATGTTTGGCCACAAGACATAAAATGAGCCCACGTGTGCCGCATGTATCTGCCTGTAGATACAGACATTCATGTGGACCCACCTATTCTTGTGCACTTTGCAATATCTGGGTCAGCTCAAACACAACAAAATGGAGTACTATGATTTTGCAAATGTAAAACGGACCCGATTTCCTGCAAGTCTTTGGCAGTAAGTTCCTACACTAGGAATTTAGAACCGGGCATCGGACCGAATCGGATCAGATTGGGTCCAACTCGATTCAATCCAAAATCTACATGAGCTGATCTGAACTCAATTTGATCCAGGATCAAGTCCGGGACACTTGGCTCGAACCGATCCGATGCACGGTTGACCTGACCCGAATCGAGTCCAACTCGGTCAGGAAACCGAGTCGGATCGGGGTTGGATATGATTCGGATTGGATTACATTTGTGGGTCAAACTATGAGGTATATGTTATATCCAAACCATCCATCAATTTGTAAAGTTCGTCCTAAGGCTTGAGCCAAAAAATAAGACTGATCTAAATATCAATTGGTCCACACTGCAAAAAATAGTAGGGATTGAACGTTTACCATTGAAATCTTTTTGGAGATCATAGAAGTTTCGAATTAATATAAAATTTGCTTTTCCTCTTTATCCATGTATTTTTAACCTTAATAATAGATTAGATGGAAAATAAACGTTATGGTGGGCCCTACAAATTTTTTAACGGTGAAAATCATTATTCTTGCTACTCTTTACGGTGTTGTCCAGTTGATATCTACATATGATTTTTTTTTTCTATAATGCTCCAAAATGATCTCGAAATATGGATGAATGTTGTGGATATAATAAATACATAACTGTGGGGCTATGTAACTTTGATCTCATTTGAGTCGTTCATAAAACTCGGAGCTCGAGGCCTGTCACTGCTCTTCTTTGCGGGACACGTATCCTATTGACATGCTGGTCACGAAATGGATATAGGCTACGGCATGTGGATGCGGATTAGATATGAGAGGTTGAGTTGGTGTCACTAAGTTCTGTGGGCCCCACTATGATGTATGTGTTATATCCACACCGTTCATCCATTTTTAGATATCATTTTAAGGTATGAGCTAAAGAACGAGGTAAATAAAAATCTGTATTGGACCACACTAAAGAAAACAATGGGAAGAGTGATTTCCACTGTTGAAACTATCCTAAGGTCCATTGTAATGTTTATATGAAATCCAACCTATTAAAAAGTTTTAAAAAAAAATACAAAAAAAAAAAAAAAAAAAAAAACATGAAATAAGAAAAACACAAATATCAGCTTGATCTAAAACTTTTGTGGCCCTTAGAAATTTTCAATGGTGGTCTTCATTGTCCCACTGTTTTCTGTGTTGGGTCCACTGGAGCTTTGAATTTAATTAGTTCTTTGGATATTGCCCTAAAATTATCTCTCCAAATGAATGGAAGGTGTGGATACAAAACATATAACATGGTCGGACCGACGGAACTTGTTGACATAACTTTAGTAGCTAGTCTCGCTACTCATCCTATCACTGACGTGCTGTGCATGCAAGTGGTTGACGTGCACAACATATCTCTTAGTAAACTCTGTTAGGGCTTACCATAAACGCATGTGGTTTATCCACGCCGTCCATTCCTTCTTTAAGATCATTATAGTGGTTGAACTCAAAATTGATGCATATCCAAAGCTCGAGTAGATCATACCACAAGAAAAAGTAAAAGTATTGATTTCTACCATTGAATCACTCCGGATTGAATCGAATCAGATCCATTCAATTCGGATTTCAGTTCGGATCGGTCCAAATTCACCATGATCCGACCTCGATCCAATGAACGGTTGGATCTGACTAATCCAAGTCGAATCGCACCGATTCAAGCCTTCAGTTCGGTTCGGATCGGGGATAGGATTAGGTCGGATCCACTGGATCGGACTAGAAATGTCTAGCTCTAACTAGGATGTTATGTGGGGCCATCATGATGTTTCTAAAAAATCCACCCCATTCATCCATTTTTCAAATTATTTTAGGAGAAGAGACCAAAAATTAGGTGGATACAAAACTCAAGCGTCATGTGAGAAGGAAAATCAGAGAAAGAGTTTTCCATCATTGAAATTTTCCTGGGCTCCATCTTGAAGTGTATATGTCATTCAAACTTTTTATAAGTTCATTACCACTGGGATGAAGTGAAAGCATGAAACTATTAGCCTTATACTCAACTTTTGTGGCCATATAAATGTTTAAACAATGGTCAATGAATCTCCACTGTTTCCTCTCATGCAGCTCAACTGAGTTTTGGATCCAACTGATTTTTGGTATAATGTCCTAAAATGACATGAAAAAATGATGGGGAATAAATTTTTAAAAGACATCATGGTGGACACCACATGGCATCACAGTGCAGGAACTTTTCGTGAAAGGCTTTCACAAGAAATATGCGTCCAGGTTAAATCAAGTAAGGGCATGAAACAGTATTATCTAGGATTAACTAGGGGTAAAAATGACATTTTGATAGTGAACAACTGCGTCTAGGTTAAATCAAGTGAGGGCATGAAACAGGATTATCTAGGATTAACTAGGGGTAAAACTGACATTTTGATAGTTAACAACTGCATCGACAAGCAGCTGAAAATTTTTAAAAATAAAACGTTGTTTTTGAAATAAGAGGTAAGTTTACGGAAATAATTTAAAAGCAAGAGGTTTTTGGTCCATAGCCAAAAAGGTAGCCTGGATGTAAAAAAATTCCAATTTTAAACAAGGAGCCTGAGGTTCTGCCAATTGGACGCCGGTTATTTACTTGGATTGCAGATTGTGTACCGAGTAACTTTTAATGCTAAGCGTATTGACTAAACTTTGTGGGCCAGTGTGATTTATGTATTTTATCCGCTCCCTTTGTCGGTTTTATAAAATAATTTTAGAAATTAAGCCAAAAAATGAAGCATATTCAAATCGCAGGTGGACTATATCACAGGATACAATGTGAATTGAAGCTCTACCATTGAAAAAATCCAATGGCCATATAAGTTTTGGATCAAGCTAATATTGATGTTTTCCTTTCATTCATGTTTTTGTGATGTTATAAATAGATTAAATGATAAAGAAACATATTGTGGGCTTAGAAAGGTTTCAATAATTGAAGTCATTATTTCCACTGTTTCCCGTATGGTCCCCTTGAGCTTTGGTTATGCTTGGCTCATATCTTGGAATGAGTTGTAAAAACAGGATTGGCGGTGGATAAACTATATACATTCACAGTGGGCATATCAAGAACCCAATATCAGAAGTTTGCACTTTTTCGAAATTTGGTGGTGGAAAATTTACAGATTTTAAGAAAACATCATTTAAAATTTTAATTAAGATAAGATTTGTAAGTTAAAAGATTTGGAGTATAATTGACTATCTACCTAACAAATAACTTTCAATATATCATGTTTGTGTGACATCCAAACCCTTTCAACAAGTTGGCCCCATCACAAGATCACCTAGTACGAAAATATCTCCAATCCATGCATATGGTGGGCCACACATAAAAATATATATTTAATATTGATAAATAACAAAATACGGCATGTGGTAAAATTTTCATGCAAGATAATCTAGTGATTTGAGCTTCCAAATTAGTTAGAGTCGATTTTGACTATAAGACCCGTAACTCTGTGAGACCGGCGTATGCTCCGTTTTTAGTGCTAACACGCTTCAGATGGATTAGATTGGCGAGTCATAATCCTAATTTAGTATCGCAATGACCCGAAACTTGTACCATGACAATTGCACAGGCGTTGCAATTCCAACGCCATGCGGCACACCCCATTTTGACACCAAGATTAAAAGTCATAGTTTTTAACGCAATCCAAGGTAGGCTACCCAACACACATGTGATGCGGGCTCCATTTGTACAAATCCCGAGATAATCCAATAAATCCATCAACTCATTAATCAATACATCACTTACACACCTCTCTCTTTCCATTAATCAAACAAGCCCATATCTCCCATCATTCACCCATATCTTTGCCCATGCTAAGCCACTCTCCTTTGTCCTTCTCTCTTCCCCTTTGTCCTTTTCTCTTCCAATCCTACCTCTCCATCTTTTCGAATTCCTCTATCTATCCAAGAAGATATACCATAAAACTTCCAAACTCCTCTCATTTCTACAACCTTTATAGCAAGTGAGAGTGAGAAGACAGGAGAGAAAATATTGAGATGAGATTAGAGAAAGTGGGAGAAAAATTAGACAGGAACTAGAAGAAAGAGAAGAGAGAGATCAGAGGGAAAAGAGAGTGCTTAGAGAAAAGTGTTTAAGAGAGAGTTTGATGATAACTTTGAGAGAGGAGTTTAAGAGGAGGTAGGTCCATCTAAGTCATTCGATCTACGACATGACCCAATACTGCCGTTCAACGTCATTGTGAGTGTAAGGGGGGGACAAACTTTTCCTTTTTCATTCTTTTCTTTTATTTCTATATGCCCAAAAGGGTAGGACCCACCTTGTTTATACGTTAATTGTGCATGAAGAGCTCTATAGTGGTTGGGGCCCACCCGTGGCCATCTAATGGTCAATCTCTTCCTTCCTCCCCTCTTTCCATTCCTTTCCTTTCTTTCCTTTAATATTGTGGATCATTGTAAGGCCCACAAGCTAAGTGAGCTACCCTGTCACAGCGTGGACCACTTTGTGTGCCCCGTTATGACATTTATTTGCCCATTCAACATGTTGATTTGGTCATTTGGATCATATAAAAATAAAAATAAAAATGAAAATGCAAAGATCAAATTGATCCAAGATTCTTTGGACCTACT
Organism: Magnolia kwangsiensis; assembly: GCA_037074715.1. Lineage (NCBI taxonomy): Eukaryota > Viridiplantae > Streptophyta > Magnoliopsida > Magnoliales > Magnoliaceae > Magnolia > Magnolia kwangsiensis. Next base: position 5,970,413 of record CM073580.1, read on the forward strand.
ATGAAGTGGCAAAAATGATGGATGTACTGTCTGATCCAAAGTGGGCATCACCATTAGTCTTAAACAGAAATGGCAAACGGCATCTGCTGCCGCCGCTGGAATGCAAAGCGTCCCTGGACGCAGTTGCTGCCAGCGCGCTGGAGCTGCTGCTTTTTAGGTGGACAAGGTGGCCCACTCGTGGGGCTCACCATTAAGGATATGTGTCATCCATGCCGCCCATTTATTTTTAAATATAATTTATGGCTTGGTCCCAAATATGAGACAAATACAGGTTTCGGGTGGGCCACACAATATACAAACAGTGATGGTGGTGGCACCCACTATTGAAACTTTCTAAGGCACACGGTAATGTTTGTGAGAAGTGGACCTGCCCAAAACAGGATTTCTTGTGTCCACGGTAATCTGGCATAAGATGGACGGAACTGATAACTCCATTGTTGGGCAATTAATTAGAAAATTAAAACAAAAAATGAAAGAAAAGAAATAAAAACAAAACCTCTCACGTGCCCGGGCATTACCGCTCAGCAACGTGACGGAGGCGGGGGAACCCTACTTGGGCATGAACGGGGGTCCCACTCGTGCGACCCACCATGATGTTTTAGTAGAATCCACACCGTCCATCCTTTTTAAAAGATCATTCTATGTCAGGGTACCAAATATGATACATATCTAGATATCAACTGGGAAACATCAATACGAATAGAGGGGCAGGGGCGCTGCCCCCCTTTCTGCAGCCAACTAGTGGGCCACTCATGAGGGCCACGTTGGTGGATTTGTTGCATCCACACCGTCCATCCTCTTCTCCAGACTATTACAGGGAAGGAATCCACAAATTAAGGAGATCCAGGTGGACCGCACCACTGGGAACAGTGGAGGTGGGCGCCCTCCACTAGACCCTCCCTGGGCGCTGTTGACAAATCCGGCGTGGGTAGGCCCAAGATGTATATGTTCAATCCGTACTGCACATCTGTTTTTTCAGCATATTTTAGCCCTGGGCTCAAAAATGAGACAGATCCAAGTCTTAGGTGAGCCACACAACTCAAAAACTGGGGACAATGATACCCACGTTGCCCCTACCTGTGGCCCACCATGTTGTTTGTTTGCCATGTGGCGGTCACATGTAACCTGTATACTAAACAGGTGCGGCCAGGATGAAGGGAAAACACAATTATCAACTTGATCAAAATCTTTTGAAGGGCCACACAAGTGGATCCGCTGTAGGCAGCGTGGCTGCGCACGCTGCTATGATGTATCTCTTTTATCCATGCCATCCATCTGTTCCTCTGGCTCATTTTAGTGATGGGACCCATAGATTAGGCCGATCCATATCTCAGGTGGGTCACCCCTCAGGAAAGCAATGAGACAATGACGTCCACCGTTGAGATCCTCCTAGGGTCCACCGTAAATCCACGGTGCCCATCTGGTAGCAGGACCTGCCATGATGTATCTATTTTATTCACACCGATATGTTATATATATATATATATATATATATATATATATATATATATATATATATATATATATATATATATATATATATATATATCTGTGTGTGTGTGTGGGGTGGGGGGGGGAGGGAGTACTATGCGCTCGACCCCACGATAAGCTCCTGTGAGGTTGAGCTGTGTGGGCCACTGTGATGCGTGTCCACCATCAACATTGTGCATTTGATGGGTCCCCTTTAAATTATGGGATATCTCAAAATCAGCTGTATACGGAACTCAGGTTGGCCATACCATCTAAAATCATATGAAGACACCGTTAAAACATATAAAAGCACTTGGTGGGGCCCACTTTAAATTTTCATGTGTCTGAAACTTAGTCTGAACCCTCATCCAAGTGGGACATACATAATGGATGGACTGGATTTGCAAACCACATCTTGGTGGGCCCAAAAAATGATTATGAATGTTTTAATGGTGCACGGCCCCTCTCCACTTCTGTATGTGGTGTGGCCCACAAAAGTCACAGATTGACTTGATTTTTGAGACCTAGGCCCACGATGGAATGATGCATCTGATTGATGGGGTAGATTTTCGAAACGCATCACGATGAGGCCCACATAACTCGACCTCATGGGACTGACACGTGAGGTTGAGCGCATAGTACCTTTTCCCTGTATATAACAATTTAGGTCACGAATCCTTAGATGAAGCCGATCTGACCCTAGAGCAGTCCACACGAGAGGGAATTATGGGAATTGAGTTCCTTTCATTGAAGGACTCCCATAAGTCCAATATAATTTTATGCAACCCAGCCATCCGTGGGGCCAACTATGGCCCCCATTATGGTCCATGTATTTATTTAATCCATCTTAAGTAGGTTCCACCTTTATGTATATAATGTATCCTCACCTATAAACTGTCTTATATTGTTGGTGGCCCAAGTGTGTGGCCGAATCTAGTCTCAAGTGGGCCATGCCACTTAGACCTTTACATTATTAGTGAGGCCCACCAAACATGTTGGTCCCACTATCTATATTTCTGGGCATTCAAAGTTGAAAATCACATGATATGTTTGATAACATGCTAATGTACTTAATGTAATAGGTCGATACTAATAAGATGCTTAGTCTAATGGATGCAATGCCTATTCATATACCCATACACATCATCTATATGACTATTATGATAAGATGCTTAGTCTAATGGATGCAATGCCTATTCATATACCCATACACATCATCTATATGACTGTTATGAATGACAACTGATCATAAGCATATGCCTTTTTTGCTTGAGATACTTAGGGGACCCAAACTGGACAGGGTTGTCTCGCATGATCGTGCGATATGCACATGATTAATGCATGTTTTGAATAGTGTGATTTTGTGAATCATATATGCATTTACTCCCCAAGGACACCAAGGATGTAGTCTCACAACCCTATTATGGCTGGCGGATGATTTTATGGACACCGAAAACTAGTGAGGTTAAAGGGCATCACAACTGTCCTTGCGTTGAAAGTCCCTTAATCATGCGGTATCAATAGGATGCTCCAACATCTATACTGAGTGGATTCATGAGCTCACGATGGATAGGTATCGGTAGGCTTTGTCTCCCACTATGTCAGGGTCGGTTGAAAGGGGGTTTGACCTTACCCACACGGGTGTAAAGGGCTATATACTAGGTTGAGTCTGACCAGCTCGTGAAATGGGTTCACTATCGATGAGCTGAGTAGTTTTCTTATACCATCGACGAGGCAGATAATGAGATTTTTTGCACTCACTTGGTCTTACGTGCGATGAGCAGAAACCAATGCTAGAAGTATATTGGACCCTGGTGATGATCCAATTGAGAACCATTTTGACATGTGGACTAGAGGAGGATTGTATGTTGCATTGCATCCTTATCATATGACATTTAGCCCATAGGTCTTTACATCATATAACCTGGGTATGACTGATAGTATTTTTGGACTTGTCAGCTTGGCCCTTCATTTCCACTCACTATGATATTTGTATGCTTGGCACATGCATTGCGCACACACGTACGCACTCGCTAAGTTTCGTAGTAATCTTACGCACGTTGTTTACATGCAGGTTATGTTAGATCGCATCAGCGTAAGGGCATGAGCATGTGCCTGATCTTTTGACTTTTGTTATATAATGTATTTCCCTTTCAGCACTGTACTAAATAGATATTATAGTGGAAATGTGATGATATATGTTTTTAATTTTGGTACACTTGTGGTTATGCTCATGTATAAAAAAAAATTACCCCGAAAATTCTCTTTATGGAATCTTAGGATCAGAACCTGGTGTATGAGAGCTAGGAGTCGAGAATTGGGTACTATAGAGGCTGTCATTGTCAGATTCAGAGCTCTATAATTCCGTGAGCCCGTTCTCCAAGTTTGAGGCATGACATTGACTCATTCAGTTTACCAAACATAGTGGGAAGTTATTCCCTAGCGGTTATGACCTTGGTCATTTTGAGGGACATGGCTGTATGCTCAAAATGAAGCTTATCGACCACCATAACTGTATCTTAGTACTCATAATAAATTCATAATTTACAGGCATCTTGGTCAACATAGATTTGTTAGACCAAGAGAGAGTTTGGTAGCGACGGATAAGAAGGTTTAGTCTCTCAATCGATCCTTAAAGAAATGATGTTAGCAGTCCCGCGCGAAGCGAATAAGAACCCGCAATTCCTCCTGGAGTTGCTAAAGCTTTGATGAAGGTGCTAGGGATTTGACCACCAAGGCATTACTATCAAAGGCTTGGTCGAAGAAGTATAAAATCTCTTCGACATGAAGGATATCCTCAAGCGATTAAGGGTGAGCACTAGAAGTATTGAATGACATGGGTAATAGAGTAGGAGTGTCAGCCATTGGGATCTTTGTTGACACTGATTGATCAAGAGAAGCTTCAATTGGTTAAGAGATTTCCTCTTATTCTTTTATTGCATCCAAGGTGACTACCCTATGCTCATTGATAAAAATAGGATCTATCTGCTCGGTCAGTTCCAACTTTGAAGTAGACTGAATGGAAAAACCCAGAATAATATGAGAAACGACCATCCTGACTGAATCTTGTAGCATTGGCACAGCTGACTTTACGACTCCCTAGCCTTGATCACGAGCAAGCGACGAAGTCATATAGTGCAAAAGGAGACTGAAAGACTCCATAGGCTGATATACTATTTCCTCTTCCTAAGTATAACTATCTATCTAATTTTTTGATTGATGAATGTCATTCGTAGTCTCTTCAGAGTTAGAAACATCAAGTTTTTTTTTAATTTTTTGCGAGAGACTGAGTTGCATCAATCGGAGTAACTAAGATTAATGTCTCATCTTAAGGAGGTAAGGCACGAACAATTTGTCTCGTAGAGGCTAAGAGTTCCCTGGTCACTAGGGCTATACACGAACTGAGTTAGCTTGGTTAGCTCACTCAACTCGACTCGAAAAAGTTCGATTTGACTCAGTTCAAAATTGAGTTTGAGCTGAGTTGAACTGATTTTTTGAGCACGAAAAATTTCGAACCGAATTGGAGCTTGCCCGAGCTCGACTCAACTCGGATTCGATCCTAACTCGAATCGAACTCGGATCGAACCAGTTCGGTGTCTTGGTTACTTTGATATTGATGTTGCTCACCAAGTCTTTGATAAAATGACTCAACGAAGTGTCGGCTGGTGGCAAGGAAGGTATGTTTCATCAAACAAATACCATTTTTTATTAATTTTGATATTTCCTACAAGGTGTTTGATGAAATAGCTATAAAATCATTGCTGTTGTTTTACATACAACAAGAATTTGAAGATGCAATCCATGTGTTTGTGAAAATGATGCATTGGAAAACTTGGCTCTATCTTGGCTTGAACTCAGCTCTAATTGGCCTGAGTTACTGATCGAACCGAGCCGAGCTGGCCAGTGAGGCTTGAGGACCGAGTCAAGTTCAAACTAAGGTCAGCTAGTGGACGAGCCGAGCCGAGTCGAGCTATGCTAAGCCCGAATCGGTTCGACTCGTGTACACCTCTACTGGTCACTGTGAAAAATAAAAGAGAGGAATTAGAGGGAATATTAGTATACAAAAAAAAGGAATATAAATGACATCCACCCAAATAAGACAGAACAATGACGGTGGAAAATCTGTCAACTGTTGGTGAAATTTTGGTGGGATCAATGAACAAAGTTAGAGCTTGGTTAGAAAAAAGGAAATGGAGGAAGATTGGGTTGATATGGTTTGAGAAAATAATCAAAAGGGAGATTGAGATCATTCAATCTTTCATTTTTTCTCTGTCATTTATTATAAGTCTTGTTGAAGTGAGCATTCTTATGTCTCTTATATGCATCTTCCATCTCCTAATAATATTGTAAAGAAAGAACATCCAGATCCTTTAGAAAACGACATCCAGATCCTATAGAAAACATTTCTGGTGAAAAATTAGAGTAGTGGAAGAGAAAGAAGTAGCTATGGTGATTGCAAGAAAAATCAGACAAGAAAAGGGATCTAAATGAAAGAGAAGGAAAAGAAAAAGGTAAATAAAGGTAAAAACAACCATACTTTTGTTGAGGGTCAAATATTGCATATTAAGACCCTAATTATTGTCTGGATTTACGAACATGGTACTGTTTAACGACTCAATTTAATCGTGTTTATGATACAAGGTGTATTTACGAGCTTGGATTGAAAAAGGGTGTTAAATGCATGGATTTGACGCTCCATAATCACCAAGGCAAGGAAAGGACCCCAGGGGACCAAGATCGATGGATTTACATCTCAGAGATCCGAGAAAATTGAGAAACTGAAGCTCAAGTGGTCCGAAATTGATCCAGAATGCAAGATCACAGGGTTCTCACCATCCGTTCGGCTCGAAACTTTATATCTGGCCTGAGGACCTCAAATTAACCATACATATCGAATTTCAGTCATTGGATCCTTGTGAAAGTGGCCCAACGGACAGATCATCCCATAAAACTCTGATATAGGGTGCACTTGAAATCTGGATGTGCCTTAATTTTGGACTCAACCATTTAAATTAGACAAGAAAGTGGATGAACGGAACGGATTCCCAAGATACATTATGATGGACCCCACACGTACATTACATATACAGAGGGTACACATGCATAAGATGTGCACTGGACAGAGAGTCCGGTCAAACAAAAGGGCTGACCGACTCTCTTCTTCCAAATCAATTTAATTGTGGTCTAACGCACGCCGACCGTTTTTGGCTTATGGGCCCCACCCATCACGCATTTTGTTGATCAGAACCTTCCATTGTGTCAAAGAGGTGCTTATAACCCTTACCTAGGTGTCCTTTTGGACCCATGAATGTACAAACAGGCAGATTACCATCCAAACGGAAGATGGACGGTGGAGTAGGAGAACCTATGGGCCACATCAAAAGAAGGCCAAAAATACACCTTCTCGACTGAAATTCTGAGAGGAATTCAATGGACGGGTCGGATCTCGCTGATGACATCAATCATGGGCCCCACCAACATCGCAGGGCAAGTGTCGTTCGTAGGTCCTGTTTTCGTTGGATGCTGGGCGATTTTTTTAGCCATTGCACGATCATGGTCATGATTGGATGGAAGATCTCATCCGTTCATCATGTAGGCCACCTAAAAACTTCATAGGAGACGTTATTCCTTTGGGTAGAAAGCAAGGAAAATGGGCGCTTTTTGCACTGTCTTCGTGATTGCATAAAAGGACTTACGCAGGGGAGTTCGTAGTTGCGTAAAGATTGATACGCAAGCCACCGTCCGCACCTCTCCACCGACTTTAGCAGCAAAGGAAGCTTCTCTCCACCGCCCTTTCATGGCTATAAAGAGATAAGAGAGAGGAGAAAAGGGGGCATTCAATTTTCCAGGGGAAGCTAGGATGTCTGCACAAGAGTTAGAGTTTGTTTAGAGATTTTTTTACTTCCTGTTCATTTTTGTAATGATATTTTGAGACCTAGTCCAATCATGTTAGGCTAAACCTCTTAGCTAGGGCTAAAAGGTGAAGCTTGTAGTATGATGGAAGACTTTTTGCTTCTGCCTTTTATTTAGACTGAACTAATGTTGATTTTAGTTTAATTAAGAGAAGTTTTTAGTTTTTAATGGTCTGTTATGACTAAAATTACAATGGGTTTGCGATAGGTTTGAGCATATTCCTTTCCTTTTTATGTTTATGACGTCAGGAAGCCCTGTTGTTCACTATCGTCTCCTGGGCATGGTCGAATGATGGTACACTTCATAACCTTCATACATCGTTGATTGGTTGGTAATTAGTTTAATTCTGTTGTTTACTTTGTCTCCTGGGCATCATTTGAAAATGGAATCCATTCTAATTCATGTACCTTTCATCTTTTGAAAACTATATCAAAGGAAATTCAGTTTGATTTCCATGATTACACCCTTCAACTGAACGAAGATGGGACTCTAAGTCCAGTTGAGTTCTTGAAGCGGCATAAGATCTTCATGATCTCTACAAGTGAATTCTCTTAATCCCTAGTTTCCTTTCCCTAAATTCTTTAAGTTTTAGATAATTATTTTATCATTATTCCTTAAATTACAATCGATTTAAATTTCATCTTAGTCTAGTTCTAGTTCTACTTAGTTTCAGGTTATATACAAGTTTCAGTCCCTTGGGATTCGATATCGATCTCACCGAGTTTATTACTACATCACAACCCTATACTTGAGGAGTGAACAAGTTTTTGGCGTTGTTGTCGGGGACTGACGGCTATGATTTTCTGAAATTAATTGATTTTAGACTTCGATTAAGATTAGGATTGTACTAACTTTAGTTTTAGATTTTTCTTTCTATTTAATTTTTAGAACTAACTTTTCTGTTTTGAAGAGTTGTCGATAGATCGTCTAAATTGGTAACTCCATCTTAATTTCTTTACTTTCTCTATTTTTTAGATTAGGTCTTATCTCCTAGATACTAATTTGATTTGTTTTGTTTTGCAAGTTTTAACTTAGAAATCTCTAACTTGGTAAATTCTTCCTAACTTCTCTCCCTCTTACTTTTCATACTGTTGTAGTATCCTTTCTTTTATTTTTCTTAGGATTAGATTCAGAGTTAGGGTCGCACCATGTATATGTATGAGTGGGAACGTCAGTATGCTGAAAAGAATAATCTATATTGGGATGATGACTATGGTAGAAATCAACCTATATCTCAAAACTTTTCTAAAACTATCATGGAGAACCAACCGAAATATAATGATCCACAAGTTAAGAAGTCTTTACGCGATCATATGCGGGAGAATAATTATACCCCACAGATTAACAAAATAGTACGTGAGTGTTGGGGTTATTATAATTATGGGCGTGAGGACTATTATCACCCATCGATAAGAAGAAAACAATGCATGATTATATTATGAGTGATAATATGTATTACCAACCATCAGATTCTCCCACCTATGATTCGTATGACTATAATCAGTGGAAACATCAAAATTGGAGAAATGAACCAACAACATGTTATAATGATTATTCTCTTGGATTCTCTACCTTTGAGATCCAACCAGAAACGATCTAAGATGATTCATTTCAGCGTAACATAGCATGTCTTGCGAAAATTAGAAAATCATTGGAAGCGCTTAATTCATGTTTTGATAAGGTAGAGGAGGCTCATTCATCCCAGCCACAATTCATTTCAGAAATACAATGTGAGGAAGGGGATCTTAACTCGCTTTTGAAGAACTTTGAAATTACAAATGAAGAGTTAGATTCCATTAATGAGTATACGGTTCAATTTTTTGGTAAGTTGATTTCGATGACTGTTCAAAAGAATGGTGAAGAGATATGGGTGTCTTTTAAATATAATGATGATAACACACTTTACTCACATGACACACTCGAGTTCAAGGATAAGGAAGAGGTTAGTTTATGTGAACCTCAACCCAATCTGGGGATAAAATGTGAGGAAAGAGATCCCATCCGAAGTGTGCACTACACGGAATTAGACAATGATGCGTATTGGGATGACTATTATGAACGTACAGTCTAAATTCCCTTAAAATTAATCTCAAGTTTGATCCAGGTCAATAATCAAAATGTACACAAAGTGGTTAATCAAAATGAGCCACTCCACTCACTTAACATGTCTGATTTAAAAGTAGAGGATGAGCCCCTTATAACCGACCCTTTTAACTCTTGTGAAACATGTTTGGACCACTCCCCTGAATTGGATGATGATATGTTTCTGGAGATGACCGAGCTGCTTGATATGAATATAATGCCGTGAAAATCGGGGGTCGTGCATACACTCATCTCTCGAGTTCCTGGGGGTCACTTATAACCGGTTTTCATTAATATGCGCTTAAATTAAGTTTAAATGCACAGCCTGAAATTTCTTGGAATATGAAGCACAACCATACAAGCCCACTAAGATGAAAGAGTTTCAATATATGTATAAATACATGTCCAAAAGAATAAAGGGATCGCACGTGGCGATAACTAACAAAATCATAAAAAAATAGCATGTCCAAAAAGAATAGAGCCAAACCCACTGCTCGGTGATCCAATCCTGCGCATCAAGCTGATGAAGAGCCGTCCATCAACTGAAAATAAGATAGCTCGTCCTTCTCGTCGTAGCTCGCCTCACTAGGCTCCTCTTGCCCTGCTTCACCTCCATCTAAGCACAGGTCTGGTTGGTATTTTAAAACACCGTCCTAGAGTGTGAGTAAGTGATCAACTCAGTGGGTGTTATTAATCTTAAGTTATAACAGGAATCAATTATAGTATGAATTTAATGAAACACATCCAATCATCAACACCTAACAACTCTTTTTAAAATGTATACATACAAAATGAGATGATGCATACCCTTGCCACAATGCTCTCTCGAGTAACTTCATCTAACGATCACATATGTCAGCACTCCCTCAGAGCGACCTCGACTTTTGAGTCACCACCCTAATTAATGCGATGCAATGCGATCATGTTAGCTGAGTTATTAGTTAAGTCCATTCATCGAGCAGGTTGGGGAATCTGATTCACCCTACGTATCAATGCCCTAAGATGGTTGCAAGGCCAAGTCCCTCCAACGCATGAGGCCAAGACCCCGCGGTCATTGATCCCATCGGATTCCTCATCCCCGACTTCAAGCACATGAGGAGTGCTGAGAGAAAGGGATCTCTCGCGGTCACTATAGGGAGGCTTGACACCCTAACATAGGCCGACAGCTCAGACACAGTGTCTCATTTCACCATGCCCGACTCACGAGGCTGTGGACCAATTTCAAGTGGGTTATTGGTGGGCTACAACGGTTGTAAGGTGGTTCAGGTTCGATACATATATGAGCAAACAAGGTTAACAAACAGGGTTGACTAGCCTATAGACTAGACCACACGAGTCCAGACAAGTACATGACGGAACGATATCGGGTGCAAGCAACCCATATAGTCTAACTACTGTCACCCACATGCACTCCTCAAATCTATGGGTTTAGCCTCGAGGCGGTCCTACCAACGGAACCACTTTATCTCTCCTCATGTTTCTAGCCAACCTAAGGGTACGGATAGTGATTCATAACATGTCGACTAACAATGTATCGCTAGAATAAACAAACTTATGTTCTCATACATATCACCATACAATTCATATTATCATAACAAGCTAGGCTAACCATATCAAGAATTAAGTGCATATGAGTGTGTGTGTGTGTGTGGGTGTGTGTGTGTGAGGAAGTTAAACACTTCCTCCATCTTAAGAAATCACATGCATAAGAGTAATGAAATCATACATACTATAAAGTAGCAATACATGGGAAAAATCAATAAGGCATAAGCATATAATCAATCAAATACCAAGTTATGTGAGAAACAAGAACAACGTCATGAAAGTCAAATATAGCATTCCATACAATCTCAATAAGCATGCAATTCTTAGGGATTCTTTAAGTTCTCCAAAGATGGCATCTAAGCAATCAAAATCATTAATCTCATACTAAAATTGGTGCTAGGCCACCTAAGAATAATAGTCCGCACATTCAGATTCGTTGAAGGCTTGAGAAAGACCTAGGAGATGTGGAATTTAGGGTTGAATGGGTGGAATCTTAAAAGCAACCCTTGCGTGTTAGAATTCTATGTAATCCATTCTCATTACAAGGGTTTCAAGAAAAAAGGGTGATGGATCTTACCTAGGTGATCAACAGGATGAATGGGTGGTCGTGGAGAAGGGATTCTTCTTGGAGAAGAGGTAGGTAGTTGAAGGGGTTGATTCCTTTAGGCCTCATCTTGATCTAGGGTCCACCTTACCCCTCTTCACTCTCTCTTTCTCCTCTCTTTACTCTCTTGCTCTCCCTTCTCTCTCTTTGGTGGTTGTAGTAAAAGGGGGAGTTATGAGAGAGTTAGGGCTCTATTCCCTAGACTTGAGCCAATTGGCCTTAAGTTTTCTCAAATGCCTAAAATAGCCTTATAGGACTCACTATTGGTGTAGGGGTGGCCCTAACACTCCCTTGGCCACCAAAATTGGTGTGTAGGTGTCTCATGACCTGATGAGGGGTCATGCAAAGTTTAGGGATAAACGGATCAACGAAGGTAGGGTTTGATCATATGGTTCTGATCTTCAAATGGCCCTGTGGGGACCATTCCAGTTATTGGGTTAGTTCTGGTGGCCCCCTGGCCATGAAACTTATAGGATAGGTGGTCCATGGCTCGATGAAGGGCCATGCAAAATTTGAGAACGATTGGATATGGGGTTTGGTCGTACGGGTCTGATTTGTGATCAACGGTTACCATGCCACGATTGAGTCCCAGATTTTGTGGACGGGCGTAAGACAATACATTAGACCTTCACTGTAAATTTAGAAGAAATTCGACAGCTGAAAAGTTTGGAATCTCAGTTTCATTTGCCAGTGCCAGATTTCAACTTTGGCCTTGGGTGGGTTGATAAGTACTGTCAGAACAGCTCAGATAATTAACTTATGGGAGTCTAATGAGTCTGTAGTCTGCGATGGATCATAAGCCCAGTGAGGTCTATGGTTCCCTAAATTTTTATAATTTTCTGACCTTCCTTGGCTGTTGCACGGCCTGCACAATCTGTTGCTGAGTACAAACCAATCATCTGACTTGATGGCCTACACACGGTCTGACCATGACCAGACTGGACCACTCGAGTATTGGATAATGTTAAGTGCTAATGGTCAGTAAGTGATAATTAAGTTAATTTTAATAAAATTCAAGGATTTTTTTGAAAATCCAAAACAGTGAAAATTTAGGATGTTACAATGACTCTGGAAGTTGAAACTGCCCAGTTGAGGCCACCATCTGAGTCATACACTTTTGATGATTTAATGCCTCTTCTGAGTAGTATCAATTAACAGTCCTTACATCAATACTTCATCTACTGACCTTCAGTTTGTCTGCGTAGGGCTAGAGCAAGAGAGTATACTTCCATCTACTTTTAAAGATGATGGAATCCTTAGGCAGATTATCACACACTTTAATATGAAAAATGAGTCACTCTCAGCTAAAAGTCTGAACTCTTTGGACGATTGCTTAACACACTTTACAGATTCAAATGAACCTACGAAAGTGGATGTCTCGCAAGATAACACCTTAGTAGACGTCATGGACGGAGAGAACCCTTATTCTAAAGCATCTTCTTCCACAGATCCTGAATGTTTACCATTAAGGGAGGAGGAGCTGAAAATTGAACCGAAGTCTGACACTTCGGAATGTATTGAGACTACATCACTTCTTATGAAGTTTTCTGAACTTTATCTACTTGTAGTATCTAATTCACCATGGGATATTAACGTTGAAATTTCTTCTGTCATAGGTGAATCGTATATACTTTGGATACCTCAAGCAATTCAACGAAAAATTTCTTATGAGGTATATAAGTTTCTTTGGAAAGTCATGCTCTAGGGCATTCAAGCCTATTGCAAAAAGGGCATTTGGATGATCTTGTTGAGGAACTTACTGAGAAATTTATCAAGATATTGGTCGGAAGAGGAACCTTGCGGCATGATTGTAACACCCTGAAAATCGGGGGACGTGTAGAAACCCGACTCCCGAGTTCCAGACCATCACTTATGCAACAAATATGCTGATGATTCAATGTTGTCTGAGTTAGTGTATTAACATGAGTGGGATTATACTAAAACTGTAATTCATACTCCAGATCCAGTGATAAAACGCAAGCGAAAGACTGAAGAATATATATATCACTGTATGAAAAACAAAACAATCTCGAACTGTCTCCAAAGTATGAATACATCTCTGAGTCACATATACATATTATAAACCAAAATCAAATGTCATGTAATAGTCCAACTAGCAAAAGTCCTGCTGATCCAGGCCACCGATGCGAAGCCGTCAGAGAACTGCATATACGAGAACTCGTCCTGGTCCTCGTCGAAGTCTGATTCCATCTCCTGTATCGCTTCACAACCTGCATCTAAGATAGAGTCTGGTAGGTGTTGCAAACACTGTCCCATAACGTGGGAGTGAGTGATCAACTCAGTGGAATCATAGAGCAAAGATTAACATGTTATCAAATTAATCACGCGATAATAGTAAAGCAAACAATCAGACATTATTAGATACTGTTGTTAATGCAAGTATGAAATGACATGATGGATGCCCTCACCGACATACTCCCTCATGCGATACCATCTTACGTCCGCGGCATGCTTTCTTCCCTTAGTGCTCCACATCTTCCAAGCACATGCAGTGCGACATGGATATGATTACCAAGTTGTTATTAGTCCTTTCAAACAGCAGGATTGGAAAACTAAGGTACCTTCCTTATATCAATCCCAACACAAATCCTGTCTAGGGTCGTCACTCTTAGTAGTCTCATACGATGTTATATTTATAGGTCACTGCAAGGGCTGTCAGGGCTGTTGCTCGCACGTGTTGCACGATTCCCCCATCACCTTATCAATACAGGCCTACTTGTACTATTGTCGCTATGGAAGGGTCGTCGTCTCCTGTAGACTCAGAATACACTCGAGGTCACTACAAAGGGCTCGTCACCAATCAGAGTAGGCCGACAGCTTGAATGTAGTGTCTCATACCACCACAATCGGCTCACGAGTCTAAGGTGCTCACTGGTCACTACGGAGAGGTTTGTGGCCCCAGCGTAGGCCGACAGCTCGACCACGGTGTCCCATACCACCATGCCCGGCTCATGAGTCTTTATGGATCAAGGTACCATGGTTATCAGGGGTTTCACTGGTAAGTTCAGTACCTTAGGTTCAAGCAGTTATGACCAATACAAGGTGAACATACAATGATCAGTCGGGTTACTTGACGAGCTCGACTAGTATGAGTGCACCTCAAGTTGAACGCATAAAGTGCATAAAACACCTCGTGTGGCCTAACACTGCCGTCAAACCAAAGCACGACTCACGTTCGTCGATGCGTCCTTTGTGGCAAATAGAAGCCAACCACGAATTTGAATCTATTACCGATTGCCTGGACTAAAGCATAGCCCCAAGCACTTGAAATCAACATCAGTGATCATATGAGAGTTACGAAAATGAAATATAAACAATCCAAGCATGTTGACAACATGTTATAACATACAACGTAAGCAAATCAACTAAACACATGTATTCCATGTATATAAGGAAATCAATTCAATATCACAACATGGAGGAAATCATGTACATCATCATATTACTTGAGAATTCAATCTCAAAACTAATCTACATCAACATTTACCCAATACATACCAATACAAACATTTATACAAACAATTAGTCTACACACATTTATCTACATAACGTATGTCGACCCAAAGTGTGCATTAGGGCGAATCTCTTCGCCAAACAGACCATGCATGCATATCCAGTATAATAACACGACAAATACATATGGCAAGTATTTCAGCAAAATACGGACGTATACAGTATTTCCTATAAATACCTAAAATACCCTAAATCTCATATTCTCCGTACGTATACGAAATGAAAAACGGACAACATGTTCTACATGTCAAACGGCGTTCTTGTCGACTATTAAACGACATTGAAATCTTTGAAAACAGTCAATCTAAGCATCTAAAATCCTCACCTTTCGCCGTAGACGCGTATCAATTCGAATAGAAAGTCTATGCTTCGTCAAGGTCGATATGACGACCTAATTCAGAAGATAGGTCAGCTACTTCGCTACTTGTATTGCTAGAATCCCTAAAACAGGTTGAGGTTAGGGTTTTCTTACCTAGAATGGAGTCGGAATCACCGGAAGAGTGATTAGAATGCGGTGATTAAGTGCATGTAGAAGCCGGATCGAGTGGCAGGAAGTTTCCCTCACAACTCTCACCGAATCTCTCTCCTTTCTCTCTTCTCTTTTCTAGGTTTTTTGTAAATTCGTATGGGAAGGGTGTGAGAGGGTTTAAGGTCTTTAAATAGGTTAGAAAGTCACCTATATAGACTTGGAATAAAGGTATATTTGGGTTATAACCAAATCGGGTCTTTCCCGATCCAAAAGAACGTTTCTGGAGGTCCCCTGACCAAAAGCGGTCGGACTTAAGCTCATGGATATTGGATCCTGATCACATTAAGTTTTCAGTCCGATAGTGTTCCCGGATCACACGTGGTGGACTAGTTTCAGTTCAGCGATCACGGAGATTCTATCAAGGATTCCAAGTGCACTGACCTGAGTGAGAAATGTTTCCTGATTCGAGGGTCTATTTGGGTCAGATTCCAACGGTCTGAATGCTTATACTTAACCCGCAAGCGAAATGTGCTAGATTTATTTAAATCACATTTAATTTTTAAAGAATTTCACTTTTTCTCACACTCCTTACTCCAGGCTTAATGAAATAGCCTCAGAACATCAGTTGGGCTTGATTTTCAAAGCGATTGTTAAGTCCAGCTAAGCGGTCATAATGATCTAAGATTGTAGATATCGGACTCTCGACACGCGGTATAGATCCAATACAAAGTTTCAAAGGGTTCCTGAGAGCAAACGGGTTTAGAGTTCAATCCTAGAGTTCAATCCTAGGTTTCAGGATGTTATAGCGTTAACAATTCCACAAGTCTTGGGTCTTGTAGAACATATTTAAATCGATCAGTGCTAATTTCACAGCTAACCTAACATAGCGTTAGTTAACTTAGGCTTAATTTCTAAAGGAATTAATCCTAAGTGATTTCTGTCTGAGGTGGTACTCGGGCCTCTGTATGGATTTTTTCGAGGCGTTACAATCTACCCCCCTTAAACAATAAATTTCGTCCTCGAAATTTATACCTTTTCGTACTCCTCGAGAAGCTGTGGGTAGTTCTTTCTGATTTCAGCTTCTGTCTCCAAAGTAGCCTCTTCTTCAGTGTAATGCATCCACAACACCTTCACAAGGGGGATGACCTTGCTACGTAATACCTGCTCCCTGTCTAATATACGCACCGGTCGCAGTATATATGTAACATCCTCACCTAACTGCACCTGCTCCCCTCTAATGATATGGGAAGGATCAAGAACATATTTCTTCAGCATAAAAACATGAAATATGTTGTGTACGCGCGCGAGAGGCGTAGGCAAAGCCAAACGATATGCCATTGCACCCACACGATAAAGAATCTGCAATGGGCCAATGAATCGTGGTGCTAGTTTTCCCTCTAAAATCTGGTTCACCCGCTCTGTCTGTCCGTCCGTCTGTGGGTGGAAAGCAGTACTGAACTTCAACTTCACACCCATAGCTTCATGGATGCAAGTCTAGAAAATAGAAGTAAACCGCGTGTCTCTATCCGACACGATCTCTAAGGGAACTCCATGCAGACGCACTATCTCTCTGATATATAACCTGGCCAACTCTTCTGCGGAGTTCGTGACTCTGATCGGAAGGAAGTGCGCCGACTTCGTCAAACGGTCGACGATCACCCAAATAGAATCATATCCATTCCTCGTCTTCGGCAGTCCCGAAATGAAATCCATATAAATAAAGTCCCACTTCCACTCAGCTATAGGCATAGGCTGAAGGAGACCAGGAGGTCGACGATGCTCTGCCTTCACCTGCTACCAAGTGAGACAACAGGACATGAATTCTGTGATGTGGGTCTTCATGTCATCCCACCAATAGGTCCTCTTTATGTCACGATACAACTTTGTGCTGCCCGGATGCATCGCAAGTCTGGAACTATGCGCAGACTCGAGAATCTCTCGTCTTAAGTCAGGGATATCTGTGACGCATAGGCGTCCATGGTAACATAAGCCCCCATCCATTCCAACTTGCCACTCGGCGTCTGCATCATCACTGGCCTGCTCTCGAAACTCAGTCAGACGCTCGTCATCCCTTTGCGCCGCGATGACCCTGTCATCGATAGGAGATCGCACTTGAACATGTGCGATGAACTCAAATGGCTCCTCCACAGTGAGTTTCTGATCAAAGTCTAGCAAAAACTCAACCATGTCTCACTCGGCAACCATTAGCGGAGCCGCAAACTCTATTGCCTTCTTGTGGCTCAACGCATCAGCCACAAGGTTTGCCTTGTCCGGATGGTAGGAAACTTAAAACTTAAAGTCCTTCAAAGTGTCCATCCATCGCTGCTGCCTCATATTCAGGTCCCGCTGCATGAATATGTACCTGAGGCTCTTGTGGTCGCAAAGAGCTCGAACTCCTCTTCGTAGAGGTAATGTCTCCAGAGCTTCAATGCGAAAATGACGACTGCCAACTCAAGGTCGTGTGTAGGGTAATTCTCCTCGTGCTTCCTTAATTGTCTTGAGGCATACGAAATTATCCTGTCCTTCTGCATAAGGACACAACCCAGACCAACGCTAGATACATCGGTGTATATGGTGTACTTAACCCCTTGCTCTAGCAATACTAGCACAGGGGCGGACGTCAGCCTGTCTTTCAGCTCCTAAAAAGCTGCCTCCGCCTTCTCATTCCAGGCGAACTTCACATCCTTCCGTGTCAACTGAGTCAAGGGTCTGGGTATATTGGAGAAGTCCCGAATGAATCGTCGATAGTAGTCAGCAAGACCCAAGAAACTCCTCACCTCAGTAACCGAACCAGGCTGCTTCCAGTCCTGCACCGCGGCTACCTTAGCAAGGTCCACCGCCATCCCATCCTTGGACACCACATGTCCCAGGAACTTAACTTCCTCCTTCCAGAAGTTGCACTTCTTATGCTGTGCAAACAACTGATGTTGTCTCAGTGTATCCAGGACCAATCGCGAGTGCTCCTCATGCTCCTCTTGACTCCTGGAATATACCAAAATGTCGTCTATAAACACGATGACAAATCGATAGAGGAATGTCCGAAATACTCTGTTCATCAGATCCATGAACACGGCTGGTGCGTTTATGAGACTGAACGACATCACGAGGAACTCGTAGTGGCCAAAGCTGGTCCTGAAGGCTGTCTTCTGCATGTCCTCATCCCTAACGCACAGCTGATGATACCCTGACTGCAGATCAATCTTCAAGAAGTACTGCGCTCCTCTCAGTTGATCAAACAGGTCATCAATCCTGGGCAAAGGGTATCTATTCTTC
This sequence comes from Magnolia kwangsiensis, assembly GCA_037074715.1. Taxonomy (NCBI): domain Eukaryota; kingdom Viridiplantae; phylum Streptophyta; class Magnoliopsida; order Magnoliales; family Magnoliaceae; genus Magnolia; species Magnolia kwangsiensis. The sequence continues at coordinate 5,989,303 of CM073580.1, forward strand.
ACCGTAATCTGATTCAACCTGCGATAATCAATACACAATCGCAGCGAACCATCTTTCTTCGTCACAAATAGCATCGGTGCTCCCCAAGGAGACACACTCGATCGTATGAAGCCAACCTCCAACATATCATCGATCTATTTCCTTAACTCTCCATCTCACACGGGGCCATGCGATACGTCGGCAGTGAGACGGGCGTCGAACCGGGTACCAGGTCGATAGTAAAATCAATCTCACGCTAAGGTGGCAACCCAGGAATCTTCCTGAACAGATCCTCATAGTCACAAACTATTGGTGTGCGCTCAAGTGTCGGGGCATCAACATCCCTCAATAAAGAAGTGTAGCTAAGCACTTGGAAGGGGAGGTTAACCTGCACTGGAAATGTAAAGGACATGCCCTCCGGCTCGTAGACTGTCACTATACGAGTCTCGCAGTCAATCTCGGCCCTCCCTACCGTCAGCCAATCCATGCCAAGAATGACATCAAGATAATAGAGAGAGGGGTCGACGATAAGGTCAATAGCCATCGTCCTGCATCCTAAATCCAGCAAACAACCCTCACACATCATAGTGGCATCAGAAAAGGTCCCGTGCGTTGTAAGAACTTGCACTCCATCCATCCGAGTAGTCAGTAGCCCAAAGTGCTTGACTACTGAATGCGATATCAATGAAATCGTGGATCCTATATCCACCATCACAAATATAGGAGTACCTCCAATGTGGGCTGTGACCTCAAAGGCCAAGGACGGGGCAGTCTCTGTCCGGGATGCCTCTACTGTCAATGCATATACCTGAGCCTGCTGTGGACGGTTCGGCCATGGTACCATGGGCCGTTGAGGCAGCCAGAACTGAGGTACGAGAGGTTTGAAAGAAGGATGCGCAGGAGCCGACCGTAACGGCGGAGCGGATAAAGCTTGTGGGCGAGGACGGTCGATCTTCTGCGCTAGCGAAAACCCGCTATCCCTCATCCAAGTAAAACAGCTCTCTGCAGTGTGACTAGGTCTCCCACAGTAAGCACAGGTCACACCCGGGTGCCTCATCGTAAGTACTGGCGTTGTAGCCCTAGGAGAAGGGTCGATGTGAGGCCTTTTGCTAAGAAATGGCTTGTCCTGCGTATCTGGTCGTGGCCTAGCAACAATAGGGCCACGAGAACGTGTCAAGCGATCCACATCCTGCTCCGCCCGCATAAACATGTGTATCAGCTCTGCATAGGAGAGATTGCTGACACAGCACATCTTCGACCGAATGTCAGGTCGCAAGCCCTCAAAAAATCATCATATTCACATCTGCTCGTCAGCAAGTATCGTAGGGACATACCTGCCCAACTCTGTGAATCGATGCTCGTACTCCGTAACTGACATGCCTCCCTGCCTGAGGCGTAGAAACTTGTTCTCCCTCTCGTGTCGGTAGGTCTGTGGATAATATTTCTCATGAAATCGAAACTTGAATGCAGCCCAAGTCCAGATGTAGCCAACTGCAACCGTACGCAATATACTATCCCACCATAAGCTGGCCTCTCTCTCGAACATGAACATGGCCAACTCAACCTACTCAGACTCTGAGCAGTGCAGCATCCTCAATATCTTCGAGACACGGTCGAGCCAATACTCGGCCTCCTTGGGTCTGTGAGAACCCGCAAAAGTAGGAGGCCGCAAGCGCTGGAATCGCTCAAGTAGGCCTCTAGAATCAGCACATTCCCCATAGGGTAAGCAAAAGGTGCAGGATGAGGCATACCCTCATCCTGAGTCGAAGTCCCATTATCCTCAGCTGGATGCACAGATGGCGCAGGTGGAGTCGCACTGCCACCCTGGGCTAAGGCCCCTGCAATGGTAGTCAAAAGCTGCTGATACTGTTGGTGCATCATGATCATCAACTACTCAAACCTATCAGGAGGTGGAGCAGGTTGAGGCACATACTGCGTCGAGGAAGACGCATGGTGCTGCTCTCTAACTGGCGGTGTGAAAGGTGATGGTCCGACTGTAGGACCTATAGAAGGCTGAGACTCAGGTGCAGTCTCATGAGTCAGGCCCACAGCAGGGTCCATATGGTCATCACTCTAGGGAGGAACCCGATCCATCGGTTCACCCAGCGTAAGACGTGTCGTGCTCCGAGTAGCTTTAGGCGGCATTTCCTATATTCAAAATAGGGTGCAACCTAGTCAGTTTCAGCAATAGCACAAACTCACCACAATCATTCACATAACAAACCGAAGAAACTCCATGCATTTCATTAAATCAAATTTGTTACAATACAAGTGATATATCTTTACATTCATCATGACAAGAAACACATGGAAAATTAAGCCAGCCAAAGCTACAACTGCAACACAAACCAACTACCAAGCCTTCTCAGGCTCACACTCAGAAAATAGAAAACAACTTAACTATGACCAACAAGTGTCTAAAATCTAATCACTCATCTGAGTCTGGCGATGGAGGAGGGGCACCCTTATCCTGCAGACAACACAGAATAGCCTTCAAGGTGCGAGCTACCTTCCCAAACTTTCGCTTCATGACGGCCTTGGTATCCTCAAGCTCTTGTTTTACCTCGGCCTAGAGTTCTTAGACTTCCCATCGTAAAGCAACCTGACTCTCTTCAAGTCAGGCTACGTGAGCATCCTTAGCAGCCCGAGTCGCAGGAGGAGGACTCTCATCAGTATCCTGAGTCTCCTCTTCTTCTTCTTCCTGGCTTTCTTCCTCTATTTCTGCTCCAACTTCTTCTTCACTTTCATCCTCCTCGCTATCATATTCACCCTCACTGTCATCATCAAGCTGGGCCTCACGCTGCCGAGGCCCTATCTTCATCTGGTTCATGGTAGCCTCATTGATGAAATGAATCGGCACAGGCAACTCCGGCCCAAGTCTATAAGTAAACTTAAGTGCAATCTTACATATGAGCCGACCAAAGGGAAGTGACTCAGACGTTCTTCTCGACTTCGCTATGAGGACGATCTGTCACAACACAAAGGTGGTCATGCACACGTTCTCTCCCTGGCCCACTTGATATAGAAAATCTACCATAAGGCGCGTGTATTCACTATGATTGCTCCACCTGGGATAAATATTAAACGTGCAGATGTGGTGAAGCGGACGAAAATCATCCGACATGTGGGACGCTAAGAGGCTCTTATTACGCTGCCACTCAACTAAACCACCACATAGAAACCTAGTGCGGCGATCTCGCTCACGAACACTCCTCAGGTTCTTAGCACTTAGATGTACCTCGCCAAGAGGCACGTTCAGAAGTCGAGCTATCAACCGAACATCAATCGTGGCTTCCCAATCTCTATCAAAGGGAATCCTGAACTGCAGTGGCTCCAACGTAGGGTCCCGAATATGAGCATAAAAGGCACGAACAATGCTCATGTTCGCACGAGACTGGCCTTCAAAGAGCGAACCCCACCTGGCAGCTTCGATGCGCTCAAACAAAAAAAACTCACCAAAGAGTTGCTCATCCACATGCACCTCAAAAAGAACCCTGCGATCCGTATACGTGCCATGGGAAAAGTCTGCCAACAGT
>CM073580.1:5992917-6039882 GCA_037074715.1 Magnolia kwangsiensis
TTTTTAGGTCGCATCGCTCAAATCCTAGGTTCCCTCGCTCAATTTCTAGCTTCCCTCGCTCAAATCCTAGGATTCCTCGCTCACTTTCTAGATTCCCTCGTTCAATTTCTAGGTTCCCTCTCAATTCCTAGGTTGCCTTGCTCAAATGCTAGGTTGCCTTACTCAATTTCTAGCTTCCCTCGCTCAATTTCTAGGTTACCTTGCTGAATTCCTACGTTACCTCACTCAATTCCTATGTTACCTCGCTCAATTCTAGCTTTCCTCGCTCAAATCTTAGGTTACCTCGCTCAAATCCTAAGTTACCTCGCTCAATTTCTAGCTTCCCTTGCTCAAATCCTAGGATTCCTAGCTCAATTCCTACGTTGCCTTGCTCAATTCCTAGGTTGCCTCGCTCAATTTCTAGGTTCCTTCGCTCAATTTCTAGCATTCCTCGCTCAAATCCTAGGTTGCCTCGCTCAATTCCTAGCTTCCCTCACTCAATTCCTATGTTGCCTCGCTCAATTCCTACGTTGCTTCGCTCAATTTCTAGGTTCCTCGCTCAATTTATAGCTTTCCTCGTTCAAATCCTAGGTTGCCTTGCTCAAATCCTAGGTTGTCTCGTTCAATTTCTAGCTTCCCTCGTTCAATTCTTAGGTTACCTCGCTCAATTTCTAGGTTCCCTCGCTCAATTTCTAGCTTTCCTCGCTCAAATCCTACGTTGCCTCGCTCAAATGCTAGGTTGCCTCGCTTAATTTCTAGCTTCCCTCGCTCAATTCCTAGGTTACCTTGTTGAATTCCTACGTTGCTTCACTCAATTTCTAGGTTCCCTCGCTCAATTTCTAGGTTTCCTCGCTCAAATCCTACGTTACCTCGATCAAATCCTAGGTTGTTTTTGGCCACACCTCCTACACCACCCCCTTTTTATATATCTTAAAAGACAATGCCCATGAAGATATAATGAAGATCTCCCAACTATTGTATTGATTTCAAATCAATCTAGTTTATTTAAGATAATAACAATCTCCAAAGATTTGGCCTAAAATTGAAAAATGCACTAAACATCCCAAAATCTTCAATAATGTTTTTCAACAACCCATAATTCAGCTAATGGTATTGCTTGCTTTCCTCGCTCTATTCTTGATCATTTGGAAATTGTGGATCAAAGAGGTTGTGGAATAGTGCAATGGGAACTTCACTTTGTTGTTAGTACTTGAAATCATAGAAGATGTCCTGTGTTCTACCATACAATCGACTGCTTCATAGTTGGTTTTTTCCTTCAAATGGGCCTGTGTAGACTAGCAATGCAACACTTGCTCATTTGGGCCATGTATCAGCGAACTGAACCATTGGAATACTTCCCAGATATATTCAAATATTTTATAGATGTGTTAGTGAAATACATGATTTCTTATTAAGCACAGTAAGTACTGTTACCTTCATCAATTAACTTCTCCTGTCACTGACATGGTTATGGTGCAGTTCATGTATTGATTACTCAAGCATGACGGTTATGCGCATTCTTTCAGGCGGATGTTGTATGTGGGAGGATTGGAGCTGCATATTTCAGATTCATGCATCTGGTACGTCTCTTATCAAGAAAGCACATGATTGGAGTGGCCTGACCATTTGGGCGGGCAGTATTTATGTATTTGCTCGAAATTGATGGAGCAGACCCGGATGTGCGTCGGAGCTATCCAAAAAAGCGGGGGTCCCTGGAAGGTGGAAACCGCTGTTATGACCATAATGAAACTGTCATTTTCCTATGGACGACATTAGAGGGGCCTGGCCATTTGGACAGGCCGTGTTTATGTATTTGCTCGAAATTAATGGAGTAGACTCGGATGTGCGTAGGAGCTATCCGGATGAGCAGGGGTCCCTGGAAGGTGGGAACTGCTATTATGACCATGATGAAGTTGTCCATTTCCTATGAACGACATTGGAAGGGTCTGACTATTTTGGACAGGACATGTTTATATTTATATTTACAGGGACCACACCCTTAACCTAAACCCGAACCCATTCTCAAATCCAAAAACCTATAACATAAACCTAAACCTTAATCTAAACCTTAACCTAAACTAATAACCTATAACCTAAATCAAAACCAAAACCTAAACCTATAACCTATAACCTAAATCAAAACCTATAACCTAAACCTAAACCTATAACCTATAACCTAAATCAAAACCAAAACCTAAACCTATAACCTATAACCTAAATCAAAACTTATAACCTAAACCAAAACCAAAACCTATAACCTAAACCCGAACCCATTCTCAAATCCTATAACCTATAACCTAAACCTAAACCTAAAACCTATAACCTAAACCAAAACCTATAACCTAAACCAAAACCATAACCTATAGCCTAAACCCGAACCCATTCTCAAATCTAAAAACCTAAAACCTAAACCTAAACCGAAACCTATAACCTATAAACCTAAACCCGAACGCATTCTCAAATCTCAAAACCTATAACCTAAACCAAAACCAAAACCAAAACCTATAACCTAAACCCCAACCCATTCTCAAATCCCAAAACCTATAACCTAAACCTAAACCTAAACCTTATCCTAAACCTATAACCTATATCCTGGACTAAAACGTATAACCTAAACCAAAACCAAAACCTATAACCTAAACCCAAATCCATTCTCAAATCTCAAAACCTATAACCTAAACCAAAACCAAAACGTATAACCTAAACCCAAACCCATTCACAAATTCCAAAACCTATAACCTAAACCCGAACCCATTCTCAAATCCTAAAACCCAAACCCAAACCTAAACCTAAACCTATAACCTAAACTCAAATCCCTAAACCAAAACCTATAACCTAAACCCGAATCCATTCTCAAATCCTAGAACCTATAACCTAAACCAAAACCTATAACCTAAACCCGAACCCATTCTCAAATCCCAAAACCTATAACCTAACCTAAACATATACTTATAACCTAAACTATTCCCAAATCCTAAAACCTATAACCTTATCCTAAACCTATAACCTAAACCTAAACCTAAAACCTATAACCTTAACCAAAACCTATAACCTAAACTAAAACCAAAACCTATAACCTAAACCCGAACCCATTCTCAAATCCCAAAACCTATAACTTAAACCAAAACTAAAACCTATAACCTAAACCCAAACCCATTCTCAAATCTCAAAACCTAAAACCTAACCTAAACCTATACTTGTAACCTAAACTATTTCCAAATCCTAAAACCTATAACCTAAACCTAAACCTATAACCTATAACCTTAACCAAAGCCTATAACCTAAACCAAAACCAAAACCAAAACCTATAACCTAAACCCGAACCTATTCTCAAATCCCAAAACCTGTAACCTAAACCCGAACCCATTCATAAATTCCAAAACCTATAACCTAAACCCGAACCCATTCTCAAATCCCAAAACCCAAACCCAAACCTAAACCTAAACCTAAAACCTAAACCTAAACCTATAACCTAAACTTAAATCCCTAAACTAAAACCTATAACCTAAACCCGAATCCATTCTCAAATCCCAGAACCTATAACCTAAACCAAAACCTATAACCTAAACCCGAACCCATTCTTAAATCCCAAAACCTATAACCTAAACTATTCCCAAATCCTAAAACTTATAACCTTATCCTAAACCTATAACCTATAACCTTAACCAAAACCTATAACCTAAACTAAAACCAAAACCTATAACCTAAACCCAAACCCATTCTCAAATCCCAAAACCTATAACCTAAACCAAAACCAAAACCTATAACCTAAACCCGAACCCATTCTCAAATTCCAAAACCTATAACCTAACCTAAACCAATACTTATAACCTAAACTATTTCCAAATCCTAAAACCTATAACCTTATCCTAAACCTATAACCTAAACCTAAACCTATAACCTATAACCTTAACCAAAACCTATAACCAAAACCAAAACCAAAACCAAAACCTATAACCTAAACTCGAACCCATTCTCAAATCCCAAAACCCATAACCTAAACCCGAACCCATTCTTAAATCCCAAAACCCAAACCCAAACCTAAACCTAAACCAATAATCTAAACTCAAATCCCAAAACCAAAACCTATAACCTAAATCCGAATCCATTCTCAAATCCCAGAACCTATAACCTAAACCAAAACCTATAACCTAAACTCGAACCCATTCTCAATTCTCAAAACCTATAACCTAACTTAAACCTATACTTATAATATAAAACTATTTCCAAATCCCAAAACCTATAACCTTATCCTAAACCTATAACCTAAACCTAAACCTATAACTTATAACCTAAACCAAAACCTATAACCTAAACCAAAACCAAAACTTATAACCTAAACCCGAACCCATTCTCAAATCTCAAAACCTATAACCAAAACCAAAACCAAAACCTATAACCTAACCTGAACCCATTCTCAAATCTCAAAACCTATATCCTTATCCTAAACCTATACTTATAATCTAAAACTATTCCCAAATCCTAAAACCTATAACCTTATCCTAAACCTATAACCTAAACCTAAACCTATAACCTATAACCTAAACCAAAACCAAAACTTATAACCTAAACCCGAACCCATTCTCAAATCCCAAAACCTATAACCTAAACCGAAACCCAAACCTATAACATAAACCCGAACCCATTCTCAAATCCCAAAACCTATAACCTAAACTTTATCCTAAACCTATAACCTATAACCAAAACCAAAACCAAAACCTATAACCTAAACCCGAACCCATTTTCGAATACCAAAACCTATAACTTATCCCTAAACCTTAACCTATAACTTAACCTAAACCTATACTTATAACTTAAAACTATTCCCAAATCCCAAAACCTATAACCTAAACCTAACCTTTCCCTAAACCTATAACCTAAGCTCAATTCCCTAAAGTGAAACCTACACCTAATCCTAATATTAACTCCTTAACATAAATGTAAACATAAACTTAAAAATCCAAACTTAAACCCAATCCCGATCCTGAACCCGATTTCCTAAACGTAAACCATAACCCATTCTCAAATCTAAAAACCTATAACCTAAACTAAAACCAAAACCAAAACCTATAACCAAAACTCGAACCCATTCTCAAATCCCAAAACCTATAACCTAAACCCAAACCCATTTTCAAATCAAAAAACCTATAACCTAAACTGAAACCTATAACCTAAACCTGAACCCATTCTCAAATCCAAAAATTTATAACCTTAATCTAAACCTATAACCTATAACTTAAATCAAAACCAAAACCAAAACCTATAACCTACCCATTCTCAGATCCAAAAATTATATCGACGCAATTATAGCTACGGTTATAATCCGTAGCTAAAGTGTATCAAAAATTGTTATCTATAACTAACGTCGATATATCGATGATATGTAGATAATATCTACAACTTACGTCGATATATCGATGATATGTAGATAATATCTACAACTTAGGTCGATAATATCTACGATATTACCTAAAGTTATTACCTATAACCTACACCTAAACCTAACCTAAACCTATAACCTCTAAACCTAAAACCTAAAACCTAAATGTATTCTCAAATCTTTAAACCTAAACCTACACCAAATCCTAATCTCAAATCCTTAACCTAAACCTAAACTTAAAAACTCAAACTAAAGCTGATCTCAAATCTGAACTCGATTCCCTAAACCTAAACCTAAACCTTAATCTATTCTCAATTCCCTAAAGCTTTAACTTATAACCTATAACCTATAACCTAAACCTAAACCTAAACCTAAACCTAAACCTTAACCTAAAACTAAACCAAAACATATAATCAAATTTTCAGTTTGCCCCGCTCAATTTTCAGTTTGCCCCGCTCAATTTCCAGTTTGCCGCACTCATATAAGGACGGTTTGGATATAACACATACATCATGATGGGACCCACAAAAGAAAAAAAAAATTCAGCTTGCCCTGCTCAATTACTGAAAATTGAGCGGGGCAAACTAGAAATTGAGCAGGGCAAACTGAAATTTATTTATTTTTACTTTTGTAGGTCCCATCATGATGTATGTGTTATATCCAAACTGTCCATATATAAGCGGGGCAAACTGAAAATTAAGCGGGGCAAACTAAAAATTGAGCGGGGTAAACTGAAAATTGAGTGGGACAAACATGAAATTGACCTAAATCTATAACCTAAACTAAAACTAAAACCTATGACCTAAACCCAAACCCATTCTTAAATCCCAAAACCTATAACCTAAACCTAAACCTAAACCTTATCCTAAACTTACAACTTATAACCTAAACCAAAACTAGAACCTATAACCTAAACCCGAACCCATTATTAAATCCCAAAACCTATAACCTAAACCTAACCTTAACCTAAACCTAAACCTATAACCAATAACCTTAACCAAAACCTATAACCTAAATCAATACCAAAACCTATAACCTAAACCCGAACCCATTCTCAAATCCCAAAACCTATAACCTAAACCTAAACCTAAACCTTATCCTAAACCTATAACCTATAACCTAAACCAAAACCAAAAATGATAACCTAAACCCGAACCCATTATCAAATCCCAAAACCTATAACCTAAACCTAGCCTTAACCTAAACCTAACCTTAACCTAAACCAAAACCTATAACCTGTAACCTTAACCAAAACCTATAACCTAAACCAATACCAAAACCTATAACCTAAACCCGAACCCATTCTCAAATCTCAAAACCTATAACTTAAACCTAAACCTAAACCTTATCCTAAACCTATAACTTATAACCTAAACCAAAACCAAAACCTATAACCTAAATCCGAACCCATTATCAAATCCCAAAACCTATAACCTAAATCCGAACCCATTATCAAATCCCAAAACCTATAACCTAAACCTAACCTTAACCTAAACCTAAACCTATAACCTATAACCTTAACCAAAACCTATACCCTAAATCCGAACCCATTCTCAAATCCCAAAACCTATAACCTATAACTTAAACCAAAACCAAAACCTATAACCTAAACTCGAACCCATTATCAAATCCCAATACCTATAACCTAAACCTAACCTTAACCTAAACTTAAACCTATAACCTATAACCTTAACCAAAACCTATAACCTAAACCAATACCAAAACCTATAACCCAAACCCGAACCCATTCTCAAATCCCAAAACCAATATTAAAATCTATAACCTAAACCAAAACCAAAACCTATAACCTTAACTCGAACCCATTCTCAAATCTCAAAACCTTAACCTATAACCTAACCTAAACCTATAATTATAACCTAAAACTATTCCCAAATCCCAAAACCTATAATCGAAACCTAAACTTAAACCTAAACCCGAACTTATTATTAAATCTCAAAACCTATAACCTAAACCAAAACCAAAACCTATAACATAAACCTGAACCCATTCTTAAATCTAAAAACCTATAACATAAACCTAAACCTTAACATAAGCCTATAACCTAAACCAAAACCTATAACCTAAACCTAAACCAAAACCTATAACCTAAACCTAAATAAAAACTTATAACCAAAACCAAAACCAAAACCTATAACCTAAACCAGAACCCATTATCAAATCCCAAAACCTATAACCTAAACCCGAACCCATTCTCAAATCCAAAAACCTATAACCTAAACCTAAACCTTAACATAAACCTATAACTTAAATCAAAACCTATAACTTAAACCTAAATCAAAACCTATAACCTAAACTAAAACCAAAACCTATAACCTAAACCGAAACCTATTATCAAATTCCAAAACCTATAACCTAAACTGAAACCAAAACCTATAACCTAAACCCGAACCCATTCTTAAATCCCAAAACCTAACCCTATAACCTAAACTCACATCCCTAAACCTAAACCTAAACCTAATCCTATAACCTAAACTCAAATCCCTGAACCTTAACATATAACCTAACCTAAACCTATACTTATAACCTAAAACTATTCTTAAATCCTAAAACCTATAACCTAAACCTAAACCTAAACTTAAAAACCCAAACTTAAACCCGATCCCGAACCCGAACCTGATTTCCTAAACTTAAACTTTAACCTATTCTTAATTCCCTAAAGCTATTACCTATAACCTACACCTAAACCTAACCTAAACCTATAACCTTAACCTAAACCTAAAACCTAAATATATTCGCAAATCTTTAAACCTAAACCTACTCCTAATCCTAATCTCAATTCCTTAACCTAAACCTAAACTTGAAAACTCAAACTAAACCCGATCTCAAACCTGAACCCGATTCCCTAAACCTAAACCTTAACTTATTCTCAATTCCCTAAAGCTTTAACCTACAACCTAGAACCTATAACCTAAACCCTAACTTAAACCTAAACCAAAACATATAACCAAATTTTTAGTTTGCCCCGCTCAATTTTCAGTTTGCCCCGCTCAATTTCTAGTTTGCCTTGCTTAATTTTCAGTTTGCCCCGCTCAATTTCTAGTTTACCCGGCTCATATATGGACAGTTTGGATATAACACATACATCATGATGGGACCTACAAAAGAAAAAAAAAATTCAGTTTGAGCGGGGCAAACTAGAAATTGAGCGGGGTAAACTGAAATTTATTTATTTTTACTTTTGTGGGTCCCATCATGATGTATGTGTTATATCCAAACTGTCCATATATGAGCGGGGCAAACAGAAAATTGAGCGGGACAAACTGAAAATTAAGCGGGGCAAACTAGAAATTGAGCGGGGCAAACTGAAAATTGAGCGAGACAAACATGAAATTGACCTAAACCTATAACCTAAACTAAAACCAAAACTATGACCTAAACCCGAACCCATTCTCAAATCCCAAAACATATAACCTAAACCTTATCTTAAACCTATAACTTATAACCTAAACCAAAACCAGAACCTATAACCTAACCCGAACCCATTATTAAATTCCAAAACTTATAACCTAAACCAAACCTTAACCTAAACCTAAACCTATAACCTATAACCTTAACCAAAACCTATAACCTAAACCAATACCAAAACCTATAACCTAAACTCGAACCCATTCTCAAATCTCAAAACCTATAACCTAAACCTAAACCTAAACCTTATCCTAAACTTATAACCTATAACCTAAACCAAAACTAAAACCGATAACCTAAACCCGAACCCATTATCAAATCCCAAAACCTATAACCTAAACCTAACCTTAACCTAAACCTAAACCTATAACCTATAACCTATAACCTTAACCAAAACCTATAACCTAAATCAATACCAAAACCTATAACCTAAACCTGAACCCATTTTTAAATCTCAAAACCTATAACCTAAACCTAAACCTAAATCTTATCCTAAACCTAAAACCTATAACCTAAACCAAAATCAAAACCTATAACCTAAACCCGAACCCATTATCAAATCCCAAAACCTATAACCTAAACCTAACCTTAACCTAAACCTAAATCTAAACCTATAACCTATAACCTTAACCAAAACCTAAACCCTAAACCCGAACCCATTCTCAAATCCTAAAACCTATAACCTATAACTTAAACTAAAACCAAAACCTATAACCTAAACCCGAACCCATTATCAAATCCCAAAACCTAGAACCTAAACCTAACCTTAACCTAAACTTAAACCTATAACCTATAACCTTAACCAAAACCTAGAACCTAAACCAATATCAAAACCTATAACCTAAACCCGAACCCATTCTCAAATCCCAAAACCAATACCAAAACCTATAACCTAAACCAAAACCAAAACCTATACCTTAACCCGAACCCATTCTCAAATCCCAAAACCTTAACCTATAACCTAACCTAAACCTATAGTTATAACCTAAAACTATTCTCAAATCCCAAAACCTATAACCTAAACCTAAACTTAAACCTAAACCCGAACTCATTCTCAAATCCAAAAACTTATAACATAAACTTAAACCTTAACATAAACTTATAACCTATAACCTAAACCAAAACCTATAACCTAAACTCGAACTCATTCTCAAATCCAAAAATCTATAACCTAAACCTAAACCTTAACATAAACCTATAACGTAAACCAAAACCTATAACATAAACCTAAATCAAAACTTATAACCAAAACCAAAACCAAAACCTATAACCTAAACCGGAACCTATTATCAAATCCCAAAACCTATAACCTAAACTGAAACCAAAACCTATAACCTAAACCCGAACCCATTCTCAAATCCCAAAACCTAAACCAATAACCTAAACTCAAATTCCTAAACCTAAACCTAAACCTAATCCTATAACCTAAACTCAAATCCCTAAACCTTAACCTATAACCTAACCTAAACTTATACTTATAACCTAAAACTATTCACAAATCCCAAAACCTATAACCTAAACCTAAACCTAAACCTAAACTTGAAAACCCAAACCTAAACCTGATCCCGAACCCGAACCTGATTTCCTAAACCTAAACTTTAACCTATTCTCAATTCCCTAAAACTATTACTTATAACCTACACCTAAACCTAACCTAAACCTATAACCTTAACCTAAACCTAAAACCTAAACCTAAACCTAAAATCTAAATATATTCTTAAATCCTTAAACCCAAACCTATACCTAATCCCAATCTCAACTCCTTAACCTAAACCTAAACTTGAAAACCCAAACTAAACCTGATTTCAAACCTGAACCCGATTCGCTAAACCTAAACCTTAACCTATTCTCAATTCCCTAAAGCTTTAACCTATAACCTAGAACCTATAACTTAAACCTAAACCTAAACCTAAACCTAAACCAAAACATATAACTAAATTTTTAGTTTGCCCCGCTCAATTTTCAGTTTGCCCCGCTCAATTTCTAGTTTGCCCCGCTTAATTTTCAGTTTGCCCCTCTCAATTTTCAGTTTGCCCCGCTCATATATGGACGGTTTGGATATAACACATACATCATGATGGGACCCACAAAAGAAAAAAAAAAACAATTTGCCCCGCTCAATTTCTAGTTTGCCCCGCTCAATTGAGCGGGGTAAACTGCAAATTGAGTGGGGCAAATTAGAAATTGAGCGGGGCAAACTGAAAATTGAGCGGGGTAAACTGGAAATTGAGCGGGGTAAACTAGAAATTGAGCGGGGCAAACTGATTTTTTTTTTTTGCTATGTTACTTTTGTGGCTCCCATCATGATGTATGTGTTATATCCAAACTGTCCATATATTTTACGAGCTCATATTAAGGCTTGAGACGAAAAATAAGATAGATCTAACTATCAAGTGGACCACACTGTAAAAGGCAATGGGAAATTGAATGTCTACCATTGAAACCCTTTTAGGGGTTACAGAAGTTTTGGATCATTATGAAATTTTTTTCCCTCTTCATCCAGGTCTTTTTGACCCTATGAATGAACTTAGATGAGGAGGATTTCTCACAAACATCACAGTGGGCTCCCTAAAGGTTTCTAACGGTTGACGCTCATTCAACACTATTTCCTGTAATGTGTTACACTTGAGAACTGGATATATCTCATTTTTGGTCTCATACCATAAAATGATCTGGAAAAATATATGAATTGAGCTAGACAGCCTACGAATTGTGCGAGGGAAGCTAGAAATCTAGTGAGGCAATATATAAATTGAGCGAAGGAACCTAGGAATTGAGCGAGACTACGTAGCAATTGAGTGATGTAACGTAGAAATTCAGCGAGGCAACTTAGGATTTGAGCGAGGTTCCCTAGCTCAATTTCAACGTAGCCTAAACCTCGCTCAATTTCTAGGTTCCCTCGCTCAATTTCTAGCTTTCCTCGCTCAAATCCTAAGTTATCTTGCTCAATTTCTAGATTCTCTCGCTGAACTCCTATGTTACCTTGCTCAATTTCTAGCTTCCCTCACTCCATTCATGCCTTGTCCTGCTCAATTTTCGATTTACTCACTCAATTTCATATTTGTCTTGCTCAATTTTTAGTTTGACCATGAAGTGATTGAAATTGATCGTGAAGTGAATGAAATATATTTTCAACCATCGACTTGATGGAATCTTGGAAAATAACTAGGTTGGTTGGCTAAAATAGCTTTTCCTACCCCAAAATCATATGTGGTACGTCAAGTAACTAATTTTAGTTTAGAAGATATTCTTGTTAAATGTATAAAGAAAGAAATGAAAAAAAATAAAAATAAATTATACACACACAGACACAGACACATATATTTATATAAACATGTATTAAAGAAAAATGTAGGTACAATAAAGTTCTCCATGTAAAAAATAAAAAGAAAAAAGAAAAAAGAGAAAAGAAAAAAAAGTGCATAGCATTATAGTTATGGCTACGGTTATAATCCATAGCTCGCTGTCTTCTTTTTCATTTTTTTTTTCCCTTTCCCTATTGTAATCCCCGCTGATTTTTGTGGGTCCCATTATGAGGTATATGTTATATCCAAACTGTCCATCTATTCGGTGAACTCGTATTAAGGCTTGAGATGAAAAATAAGACAGATCTAGCTATCAAGTGGACCACACAGTAAAAGGTAATGGGGAATTGAATGTCTACCATTGAAACCCTTTTAGGGGTTGCAGAAGTTTTGGATCATCATGGAATTTGTTTTTCCTCTTCATCCAGGCCTTTGTGACCTTATGAATAGATTGGATGGAAAATAAATATTATGATGGGCCTTCAAAAATTTTTAACGGTGAAAATCAATTTCCCCGCAGCTCTTTGTGGTGTGGTCCATTGATTTATGGATATGATTTTTTTTTTTGGATAATGCTCCGAAATGATTTTGAAATATGGATGAACGTTGTGGATATGATAAATACATAGCTGTGGGGCCATGTAACTTTGATCTCTCCTAGGCCGTTCGTACAACTCTCAGTTGGAGGAGCGTCAGCTCTCGTCTTCGCAGTGAAAAGAAGGGGTAGTTTCGTCCTCAAAGTCGCTGTCCGAACGTGCTAGTCTAAGTTGGTAACTTAAGTTTGTATTCCTCGATAAAAACCGCTGGATAAAAGGTTTTGCCTACAGTGGTCATTATCTCAATATCACAAGGCCACTTCTACCCATTCACGCGCAGTTACACGTGCTAATATGAAATACGTGTGTGAGATCTGAGCTTTCCATCTGGTTGGAAATAATTTTTAGATCTCCCACCTCACACAATTTCACTCCTTACATGTGAATTTATGAAAGTAGAGTAAGATTGAGAAAAAATATTTCTAACCGTTCATTTGTTTTGTATGTTGTGTCCCACCTGTAGTGCATAATATCCTTTATTTTTAGAAAAGAAGTTCTGAACAATGCAAATCATCTGATGGGAAGTTCAGATCTCACACGAGTTCAGTACGTACACGTGTGACTGCGCGTAGATGGGCAGGGGTAATATCAAACCTATTCCTACCAAACAATTTCCTTATCTTTTCAAGCTGGTTGTGAAGGTGGTTGTAAAGAAGGATAAAATTGTCATTTTAGAAATATGACCATCACATAAGTCAAAAACGACAGCTAAATATTAAATGGAATAGTCATAATTTACAAAAGAAGCGATGCTGGGTCAATGCTTTCATGTCTCATGCACTATGCAAAATGACTAAAATGCCCCTGCGAGTCTTCCTTCAAATATATTATCAAAGAAAGGTCATTTTTAGTTTGAGCAGACATGGATCCTCGGATTTGGCACAAAGTTGCTGCTATCTCTGGTAATCTCTCTCTCTCTCTCTCTCAAAAACAAAACCCATTTCTCAAAACCAAAATCAAAACAAAACCCATTTCTCAAAATCAAAATCAAGACACATAAGACAATCAAAACATTCTCACTTCCTTAGGGTAGCTATGGGCCAAGCAACCCGCTCGGCCAACGAACCCAACCTGCAGATATCATATGTACATGCTTTATATCCTTCATTAGGTAACTCATGCATCCCTGCAAAAGGTGGGCCATGTCATAGAGATGGTCAACTGATCAGATGGGCTACACCATCGAAATCAATGGACAGGCTACGATGGTTCCCATTTTTCCATCCATCATGGGTTCCTACTATGAAAATGCTTTGATCCACCAATCAGGTCAGTACACTAATCAAGTGGGCCATTTTTGTAAAACTGATGTAAGGCTTTAAAAGACTCGAAGGTGAAATTTTCTAAGCCGTCCACCTGTTTCTAACATCGTGGCCCTTCTGAGCAGTGTACCATCTTGATTTTTAGATACAAATTTCTTCACAATTCGACTCATCTGATGGACGGCTTGGGGATATTGCACGTGTCTGCCATGCTGGCACATCTGGTTTCATGTTGATCTCTTCACATACACACACGCACCCGCATACTCTAACCCCAATAAGCACTGGCAGAGCATGCCGATCCGTAGGCATGCATATAGCCACCACAAACGTGTGCCATACATACTTCAATCTCAACCGTCCAAACTGTAGGACCATAGCAGATGATAGTAACCAAAAGTTTTCAATGATAGATGATTCTAACCACCAAATAAGGCGCAATTAAATGGACGGTTGAATTGGGGAGAACCAACCCTCCAAAATCCACGCCTAGGATCCTCCAGTCAATCTGTTTTCAACGATCCAGACCGTTCTTTTTTATGAACATTATTCTTGAAATTCTCTTACACGTTCAGATGTAAACAGGTATTGCTGCTCTTTGCCTTGGAACGTATGGGGCCCATGTCTACAAGCCCCAAAATGTAGCTTACAAAGAGGTATATGCTTTTGGATTTCTACACCCATGATCTTACATCATCTCATCCACTCAATTTTCCATTGCTTGGATTCAAACGGATCAGATTCGCCAGCCTTGATAGGAATTAGGGTCTGGCCGCTTTCGATGGAGACATGGAGTTCCACCTCGAACCCAGGTCCTGGCCCAGTTATGCCATTGCGGGCCTAGATTGGGCTGTTTTTAAGACCATGGACGATGTGGGGCCCACTCCAAATCCTTAAATTGGCCGATGTTTGCTACTGATTTCACATCTGATCTGGTCCCACCGTTAAGGAATTGAATCTGAAAATTGGATGAATTTATAGCCGTCCAATATCTTCGAAATGGATTTTTCTTATTGAGATTTTTCTTCCGTGAAAATGGAAGGTTTGGAACCGTGCATCGATCTACCACTTGGTTCACACGGCCGCCTTGCTCGCAGCTCCTATTGCCAAACACCCCAATATTGTAAGTGCCCTTTTCATATTTTTTTTAATTGACTAAAAATTTTATGTGATTTCCACAATGTGGTATGATCATAGATAATCTAGAATCAAAACCGCTTGTTATTGTGTATCTTATGCAGTTTGGAGGCTTTTTAACGGCCGGGATTCTTGCATTTTCGGGGACGTAAGTATAAACAGTTTTCAATGTGTTTTCTTTTAATTTTGCGGGCTTTGATGAAATCATAGCTTTGCGGGTAGAGCTGGGTATCCAGTCGAGTTGGACTGCGTTAGGGTTGACCCACTCAATCCCGTTTTGAATAAGGCCGGACTCAAACTCGAATCGACTCGGTACCAAGTCCAGCCTGACCCATCTGAGTCCGGGTCTGGCTTGGACTAAGCCGGACTGGGTCCGACCCAGTCACAATACCGAGTCCGCACTGAGTCAAGTCAGGTAATCACGAGCTGAAATAACCATTCAAAGCCTAGATTTACCAGTAAAAGTTGCAGCCTCTCCATCACTACATGGCATCTCATATCTGAAATGCAAGATCTGAATTTTTTTTTTTTCTTTTAATATAAATGGATGAATCATGTCAATATCGAGGTGTATTTCGGGCGAGTCGAGTTGATTACTGGGTGACTCGAACTCCACTCGATTTGACTTTGGATTGGATGAAGTCAACTCGATTCAGATCAAGTTGGATATGAACGAGTCGGAATCGGCCCATGCCCAGCTCTATAGTTGTAGGTTTTTCGTTTCTTCCATTTGGGTGTATTGAAATTCTTGGCCCAGTTTGTTTGGTACCAGATTGGTTGATCTAGTCAGTTCAATGGAATGTAGACAGGTGTGTTTGGATGCGCTATTTAATTGAATTGCAACAATTCACTTGATGGATCATAAATGGATACTTTGGAAAAATGAGAATTAGATCTCAATTGCAGTTGGGTGTCTTCAAAATCAAACTTGTATATAAAAATGATGTGCAATTTGGTCAGTTTTTCCACATTTTGAGACTATTTATTATTGCAATTCAATTGCATTGTGTATTCAAACACACCATAAAAGGCATAAATTCTCCGTAGGACATTTGAATTCTTACTTCTAACATTTCCATTGAGTTGACCCAGTTTCATGATTTTGGAACACAGTTTTTCTGTGTGATTTTTCATGAATTGCCCATAAGGCTCCATTCATCTGGTGGATCCCGCTGTATATCTGCTGTGGTCTGAAAATCATGCTGGTACTCTCATCAGGTGGGCCACGAAGTGCATTGAATGTGGAATCTCTCCTTTCAATCTTCACATCGACTTTCTAGTCTGGACCACAACACAGACCATGGGGTGACCAAGATGAATGACCCAGATATTGCGGATCAGAATCCAATCAAGACGCAAGAAATTCACCAAAAGAGCTGTCTTGATTGCTCTCATTTTCTTTCTAAAATAATTTCCTACCTATACAGGTGGGACCCTCCATTTATGTGATCTAGGCCGTTCATCTGGCAGGACCCATCCGAATTCGTGGTAGCCCCTAACATCTACACAAATATGAACCATTGGCTAATTCATCCAACAAAGGACCCCGCCAAGAACAGTCTGGATCACCAAGAGGTGGGACCCACCTGTAGTTCTGTACTACTGTTGGGCCAATCATCTTTTGGTTGTCACAGATATTCTGTAACTGTTCAAAGATTTCCATTTATAGTCATCAAGAGTGATTGAACCAATAGCCAGGATCATCCAACCTGTGTAATTTTTCGGATATGGCCCACCCATAATGAGGCCCATCAAATGAACGGTCTTGATCCCATATGATCTGCACTTGAATTTAAACGAACCCGAATCCTCTGTTTCGTTTTTCAGGTGTTACACTGTAGCAGTCCTTGAGGATAGGAAGTATGCATTCGTCGCGCCGTACGGAGGTTTTTCGTTCATCGCCGCTTGGGCGAGCCTGCTTTTCTGAGCCGTCGTCGGGATTCAAAGAAGGCTGCTCATTGTGATGTGTGGCATTGTAGAATTTTCATAATGAGTGGGAAAATATGAGTAGCCCTGCAATGCTTGGTAGCTTGTGTTTGTGGGGCCCAGCTGATTTATACATGTAATGTATTTCTGACCGTCCATCTAAATGCATTTTTCTTCATCTCACAGATCACAAGTGGGCCTGACATGGGCTTTAGTATTGTGCTGGGACTACAAGCAACCCTAACCATTCCATCCATTCCATGTCAATATAACAGAAAATAGGACTCGACATATGGATCTCAACTACAAGCAATCCTAACCATTCCATCCATTCCATGGCAATATAACGTAAGATAGGACTCGATATATGGGTCTATCCAAGCCATTGATCTGGCAACATCCATCATGGTATTTTCCAACAGCAAGATGAGCCGAAAACGTAAAATTAATATGCACCAATGAAAAACATTCAAACAGATGTGTGGCCCATCTGATGCTTCGATGAGCCAAATATTTTGTAATGTGAATACAACGATGGGTTTCTCGTGCTAAGATGGATTGGATGCTGTGAAAGGACGCGGATTGCGTCCTACCCCCGCCCATCTCCAGCTGGGAACGGCATCAGATTTGAGTGGCCACCATGATTATGTGTCTTATCCACACCGTCCATACGTTTTTTCGTATCATTTTAGGCTATTTGAACAAAAATGAGACAGATAAAACGCTCAAGTGGACTACACGATGGGGCTTAAACTCTTACCGTTGAAAACTTCTTGGGGGCCACAGAAGTTTTGGATGGATATGATATTTATGTTTTCTCTTCACCCAGGTCTATGTAACTTAATGAATAGGTTGGATGGAAAATAAACATCACGGTGGGCCCTAGAAAAGTTTCAACGGTGAGAATCATTATCAATCGATGCTTCCTGTTGTGTGGTCCACGTGACCCTTGGATCTGCCTACTTTTTTACCTTATAATCTAAAATGATACTAAAAAATGAATGGACTGTGTGGATAAGACCCATACATCACGTTGGCCACCCAATGGCGCTGCCCGTTCCCAGCTGGAGACGGCCGGGGTAGGACGCAATCCGCATCCGCTGTGCACATATCATGTGGGCTCCATAATTCTGGACTAAACTGCTTTTTTAAGAAGAAACCAAATGATGGCATTTTGGGTATTTTCACCGTCAGAAAGCATCTCCTGGAATTTCGTTCCGTTCGTGAATTATTTGATTAATCCAAACCGTCCATTAAGTTCAAAACACATTTCTAAGGCTAGCATACAATTATATATACACATATAGACACACACACGGTGATCAAATGATCCAATTCATCGTTGATTTGGACTTATATCCTGTAGCCATTTTTTTTTCCCAAGCCATGGATGGGACGGCTAAGATTGCCTAACAAAAGTTACTCTTTAGATAAAAAGGCAATCCTAGATAGTCTCTAGCAAATGGATGGTCAATTAAATATATTTTCATGTAAATAATTTTGTAGAGCTGTCAATGGGCCTGGCTAGCTTGTCAAGCTCTCAGGGCTGGCCCGCATTGCGCAGACTTGGGCTGGACCGTCTTGGCTTAAAATCAAGGCCCCTTTTTCAAGCGGGCTGGGCTTGACGTAGATGGTCAAGAGTATGGCCCGCTCCACCCGTTTAGCTTCCAAAAATTAATTTCAAATTTGAATAAGGTTGGGTCCCACCGTGATGTTTATATAAAATCTACTCGTGTCATTAAGTGTGTCACATTAAGCTAGGTCGAGGGCCCAAGGATCAGCGCCATCCATCATTCAGGTGGACCATACAATTGGAAACCATACAGGCAAATATTCACCCTCCACACTGTTTCCCCTGATATGGCTTGGATTAATCGCAGGCAGGTATGATATTTTGGCTCCAGCATAAATTTTTGTTTATAATCTATTGGTTGGAGTGGATTTCATCTAATCATTGTTGCAGGCCTTGTAAAAATCAAGGTTGGACATCTGTCCCAATTATTTCCTTTGGTATGTCCTCCAAAACCTCGTATCAACCTTCTTTTTGGTCCTTGTGCTTAACCTACAGGTGTAATGGTAAGAGTTGATTGGCATGCCATCAAGGTGGACCTAATAAAAACTGAAAGTTGAGTATCAGATCTTTTATTTTATGAGTTAAACATGTAGGTACTTACAGTACCAAGTGATGTGGAAGACTGTTCCTGAATGCTCACAATCTGTGGAAGCCTATCTAAAAAGGGGAGATGTGGGTTGATGGAATGCAAGTAAAAGTAAGTAGATTGATCAATTCATTTGATGCATTCACACATCCATACATCTAATAACATTCACGCATCTATATTTTTATTACGATGTGCATGCATAAACCATGATGAGTTCACTCACTAAGCCTGAGGAGCTGACATTATATTTATGAAAAAATCGTAAAAAAATTAGTAGAAGATGAAACAGTTGCTCAAATCTTAGGATATGAGTTGAACTAGTGTATAATCCACAAGGGTAATGGCCCTGTCTTGAGGAATATGAACTAGATGCATTAAATCAGTAGCTTGTTGGAAACGAAATCGATATGCACTCTTTGATTATGCTTTGTAAGTTTACTGTAGTTGAAAAACTTAAACTAGTGGATATTTTCAATGATTGGTTGGCCAACAATTTAATAAAGCTCCAAATGAGTAGGTTGTAATATAATGTTTAGCTTTTGTGAATATTATAGGCATGCAGGCTAAATGCTTATAAATTTTTTTTGTGGTTGATATATGTAAATGACTAGGATGATTGAACCTAAATTATCCTGATGAGGGGTTGAGCTCATGGACTTAGAGTACATTTAAACTAGGCCTATAAAAAACAGTATGGATATATGGTTTTAGTATATTTAGTGTACGAGTCATGAGCTGTAACTTGGGTTTAAGGGTGCATACCTGTAACTAAATTGTGGTGTATGACAGGAAGCCTCTGCTTTGATGACAATGTTACGGTGTATAGTAACGATGATTGTAAGTGGTGTGCATGGAGAGTTCCAGTTGAATCATGTTTGGATTTCTTCATCAATGTGTTCCGCTATATAATTAGGTCTATTTCACTAGTTGTAGTTGGATGGAGTGCATGATGGTCACCTACAGGAGATGGCTTTGATCATAACATCAAGCAGGCATCATGGGTACAGGAGTTTTCCATCAAGCTGATATTAGTTTTTTCCCCTTCTTTCTTGCATTTTTTAACTTGTGAACAGGTTGGATTTCACGTAAACATTATGGTGGGCCTTAGGAAAGTTTCAACGGTAGGCATCACTCTCCCAACTGTTTTCTGTGGCAGGATCCACTATGGCTTTGGATCTGCCTCATTCTTTGGCTCATGCTCTAAAATGATATCTCCAAATGCATGAACAGTGTGGATACAACACATATATCATAGTGGGGCCCACAGAACTTGGTGACGTCACTTCGATGGCAAGTCTCGCTGCTCAGGCTGTCAGTATCTAATCCGCATCAACTTTTTCCCGTCTCGTAGCCCACAAGAGTTTGGATCTGCCATATTAGGGGAAACATGAGCTGGCCAAACGGATGGACGGGGTGGATTAGATATATCCACCCAGTTTCAGGCCATAGGAAGTGGGTGGCAGGCAATCCCGGTCGAAATGGTCCACTGGTCCCAGATTAGATCTATCTGAACAGTTCATTAGGTGCAGCCAACCCTTGATTAGTCACTCGGCAAAAATCACACTGATCGAATGATCTCATCCGTCTGATAGTTGTCCTTCATCTTTATACCCATTTATTTTCCCAGTCCATGGACGTCGTGATCATGACCATCTCGTGAGAGTAAATATTTTGAACCACAAGTAACTAAAATAGACCCGGTAAGATTCAGTCCAAGGGACTCGGATTAGCTACTGACAGGTTGAGAAGCTAGACTGGCTACTGAAGTGACATCACCAAGTTCTGTGGGGCCCACCATGATGTATGTGTTTTATCCGCACTGTCCATCCATTTTGAGAGATCATTTTAAAGCAGGGGCCAAAGAATTAGTTAGATCCGAAGCTTGAGTGGACCCACCATTGAAAACAGTGGGGATTGAACGCTTACTATTAAAACCTTCCAGAGGCCACAGGATTTTTCCATCAAGCTGATATTTTTGTTTTCCCTTGTTTCATATCTGTGTTAACTTATGCATAGGTTGGATATCAAATAAACATCATGGTGAACCCTAGGAAGGTTTTAATGGTGGGCATCACTCTCTCCACTGATTTCTGTGGTGGGGTCCACTAGATCCTTGGATTTGATTCATTCTTTGGCTTGTGCTCTAAAATGATCTCTCCAAATGAATAGACGATGTGGATACAACATATACATCATGGTGACTCTACATAAGTTGGTGACGTAACTTCAGTAGGTAGTTTGGTTACTCGACCTGTTGGTAGTTATTCTGCGTCCCAGTCCAAGGAGCTATTGACATTGCCTGAGATAGCAGATCAAACCGAGATAAGGCAAAGCCTAAAGGAGAAACTCAACTTAGATTGCAGGAAATGAATCCCGACCGAGACTTGGAGAGTCAAGAGCCATATGCGAAACATGTAAGATGCATAAAGTTGGCTTGGATAACGAGGCAGTAATGTCTAAAGGGACTGATTAAGGCCCAAAAGCTGGAAGCCACCTGACCGACTATAAAAATGACCCACGTAAGGCCGGTTACAGTGTCAGCTATCGGATTAAAGAAGGACATTGGTTTCAAACCGATGTTGTTTCATTCGTTAGAAGGCAAAAAGCCCCATTCTTGTAGCCAGCCGAGACTAATTTGATACCAGAGTCGGTTAAGGCCGAGCCAAGCAAGGGAGAGACCATGTAAGCATAAATACTATCCCGAAAATCTTGTAGAAGGATTCCCAATCTCGAAAATCTTGGGATCGGGAAGAATTCGTAAACAGACGGCAAGTAAATCAAATCTCCATGAAATCAGGGAGAGAATCCCCGTACACCGGGACCTCTCATTCCTATAAAAGCAGGATTCTCCAGGATCAAAGGTATGCAAGAAAAAACACATAGAAAACACCTTCTTCCTGATCTCATTACTAACTTAAGCATCGGAGGTTCTCCGGCTCTAGCTAGGGTTTCCTTTATCTTGGATTACTGTGTAGGTGGGAAGTACAGAGAGAGGTGCATCCAGTTTTTCGCATCAACAGAGATGATGACCCGCTTCACCTCCTCGACGCTCTTCGGACCATGTTGCTAAGCTCTCATCCCTCAGATCCGAACGAAAAATACAGGTATAGGCTACATAACTTTGGCTCCGTTATGGAACTCAAGGAAGCTGGGATCAGGTTCGAGAAGAGCGATAATGAATATTTGATAGACATCCATTTTAAGGAATATACTTCTTCTTCCCACGGTTGTTGCTTCCATCAATTGTCATCAACGATCTCACCATATCTCAGCTGCTGAACTTGACTTCCTTCGAGATGTGCTCCGATATTCATTCAAGCTGTGGTGTTACATCCTACATTTACTTTCTGGATTCTCTCATCAATCATGGTGCAGATGTGAAGGAGCTTCGAACCAAGGGCATACTCCACCATGCCCTTGGCAGCGATGAAGAGGTAGCACTTCTAGTCAACGAGTGGCTGATTGAAGGGATGAATGATCTCTATGTGTACTTCGAGGTCAAGGAACGCATATACTCACGTCGTCATTATAATGTGAAGGTATCAATAGCTAGAGTTTTGCACAACTATTTCAAGAGCCCATGGACTGCCAACTCCTTTGTTGCTACAGTTCTCTTTCTCCTCTTCACAGCCGTTCAGAAGGGCTTTGCCACATTTCCTCAACGTTAAGGATGCATTTTGCCTGTGACCATTTCATAATTTTACTTTTCTAGTAAGGATTTCTTTCAAAATGGTGAAATGAGCCTCCTTCAATGTTGCACTGTGAAGGAAGAGATGTTCCTTCCATGATTTTTTTGTAATATATCTGCATCCATATTTATGACGTATTTGGATGGAATTTTAATCCTTCTATTGTATATAATATTTACTTTTTCAATGAAAAAAATCATTCCATGCATTGGGTGTTGCAGGTGGCGATTTGGACTGAGAGTTACATTCAATCATGAGTCCGGGTCATATTCTGCTTGTTGCAATGTAACTGGTCTATATCATTGTAAGAATCACCGTCTGATTTTTATCTAGATGGTCCATTCGTTTTTCCCTATCTCTTCATGGTATGAGCCTATGAATGCAGCAGATCAAAGGCTTAGGTGGACCAAATAGTGGGGATTGAACACCCACTGTTGAAACCTTCTGAGGGGGCTTCGCATCCTGATTGACACAGGGATAGATGTAATGAGGTTGATCATCGACTTCCTTGAGGGGACACTACCAAAAAAAGGGGTAAAGGCTACGGATAAAATCCATAGCCTTAAACCTATGGCTACGGTTTCAGTCCGTAGCACGACCATAGCTGTAGGTGTCGTAACAATAGGTCTGGAACCTATAGCTACCGATTAAATAGGTTACAACAGCTACGAATATAATCCGTAGCAATTATATCTGTAGCGATAGGTATAAACATTTACGAATATTATTTGTAGCTAAAAGTTTGTAGAAATATGCCAAATTTAATAATGGTTACAGCTGTCGGATTACAGGCTACAGTCAATATCCGTAGCTATTTTGTACATTAAATAAATATATATAATCATTTGTTCATTCAATTACCCCTTGCATAATCATTCATTCATTCTATTACAATCAAGTACAATCATTCATTTATTCAATTACAATCAATTACAATCCTTCATTCAATCAATTACAATTATAATTAATTACAATTACATACAATTACAATAATGCTAAAAATACAAATCTATCTTCATTAGATAAATTTGCTCTACTTCACCCTGGAATTTTAATGATAAAGAATTGAAAGAGAAGATATATTTTGACAGTATGATATTTTTTTCACAAGTAAATAGGCCTTTTTTAGCCATCACCCACCTGAAAAATCAAAAACCGATTGTTGTCCAATTCCACTCATTTTCCTTTCAATTTCTTAGTGACCTCTGTAAAATTACTTCTACTGTCATTTATGTAATACTTTGAAGAGTTGTCTCGAAATGCAACTCTAGTAATGACAACGTCACTTCTTATAATAGCTTCGTATATTCCATCATCTTACAAATAGTCATGGCATTCATAAATCAGAATGACCATTGGGGGAAGGAAAAAAAAAGTGAAAGAAGTGCATCATGTATAACCATTTTCTTTTTTCTTTTTTTCTTAATGAATTAATAAAAACTCAAAGATGAATGAAATTGACACAAAATGAATGGTCTCACCATATGGTTTGTAGGACCAAAATAAATGTCTAGACAATTTTCGCAAAGAGGACCATCAGTAGCCACAAGTACCCACTTCTCAAGGAATGGTCTCACCATATGGTTTAGGTTATAAGTTTATGTTAATGTCGTAGATTATAGGTTTAGGTTTAGGGATTTGAGAATACATTTACGTTTTAGGTTTAGGTTTAGGTTTTACGTTTAGGTTAAGGTTACAGGTTTAGGTTTAGGTTTAGGTTTAGGTTATAAGTGTGGGTTATAGGTTTAGGTTTAGGTTAGGTCATATGTTAAGGTTTAGGGAATTGAGTTTAGGTTATAGGTTATAGGTTATAGCTTAAGGCTTAGGTTTAGGTTTAGGTTATTGTTTTGTGATTTGAGAATAGGTTTAGGTTATAAGTATAGGTTTAGGTTAATGTTGTAGGCTATCAGTTTAGGTTAATGTTGTGGGTTATAGGTTTAGGTTATAAGTTTATGTTAATGTTGTACGTTATAGGTTTAGGTTTAGGTTTAGGTTTAGGGATTTGAGAATACATTTAGGTTTTGGGTTTAGGTTTAGGTTAAGGTTATATGTTTAGGTTATAGGTTTAGGTTTAGGTTATAGCTTTAGGGAATTGAGAATAGATTAAGGTTAAGGTTTAGGAAATCAGGTTCGGGTTCGGGATTAGGTTTAGGTTTAGGTTTTCAAGTTTAGGTTTAGGTTTAGGTTGGGGAGTTGAGATTAGGATTAGGTGTAGGTTTAGGTTTAGGGATTTGAGAATACATTTAGGTTTTAGGTTTAGGTTTAGGTTAATGTTAGGTTATAGGTTATAAGTTTAGGTTATAGGTTATGGGTTATAGGTTAAGGTTTAGGTTATAGGTTTTGGTTTAGGTTAAGGTTATAGGTTTAGGTTTAGGTTTAAGTTATTGGTTTAGGTTTAAGTTATTGGTTTAGGTTAAGGTTTAGGTTTAGGTTGTAGGTTATAGCTTTTGGGAATTGAGAATAGGTTAAGGTTTAGGTTTAGGAAATCGGGTTCAGGTTCGGGATTAGGTTTAAATTTGGGTTTTCAAGTTTAGGTTTGAGTTTAGGCTTAGGTTAGGGAGTTGAGATTAGGATTAGGTGTAGGTTTAGGTTTAGGGATTTGAGAATACATTTAGATTTTAGGTTTATGTTTAGGTTAAGGTTTGGTTATAGGTTATATGTTAAGGTTTAGGTTATAGGTTTTGGTTTAGGTTAAGGTTATAGGTTTAGGTTTAGGTTTAGGTTATAGGTTATATGTTATAAGTTATAGTTTTTAGGAATTAAGAATTGGTTAAGGTTTAGGTTTAGGAAATCGGGTTCAGGTTCAAGATCGAGTTTAGGTTTGGGTTTTCAAGTTTAGGTTTGGGTTTAGGTTAGGGAGTTGAGATTAGGATTATGTGTAGGTTTAGGTTTAGGAATTTGAGAATACATGTAGATTTAGGTTTTAGGTTTAGGTTAAAGTTATAGGTTTAGGTTACAGGTTTAGGTTTAGGTTATAGGTTATAGGTAGAGGTTTTGGGATTTGAGAATAGGTTTGGGTTTAGGTTTAGGTTTAGGTTTAGGTTATAGGTTATAAGTATAGGTTTATGTTTAGGTTAAGGTCTAGGTTTAGGTTATAGGTTTAGGTTAGGGAGTTAAGATTAGGATTAGGTGTAAGTTTAGGTTTAGTGATTTGAGAATACATTTAGGTTTTAGGTTTAGGTTTTGGGATTTGAGAATAGTTTTAGGTTATAAGTATAGGTTTAGGTTGGGTTATAGGTTAAGGTTTAAGGATTTGAGTTTAGGTTATAGGTTATGGGTTATAGGGTTTAGGTTATAGGTTATAGGTTTAGGTTTAGGTTTAAGGTTTAGGTTTAGGTATAGGCTTAGGTTATAGGTTATAGGTTATATGTTTAGGTTAAGGTTTAGGGATTTGGGTTCAGGTTCGGGTTTGAGTTCGAGTTTAGGTTATAGGTTTTGGTTTAGGTTATAGGTTATAGGTTTAGGTTTAGGTTATGGGTTTTGAGATTTGAGAATAGGTTTAGGTTATAAGTATAGGTTTAGATTAGTTTATAGGTTAAGCTAGGTTTAGATTTAGGTTATAGGTTTTGGGATTTGAGAATAGGTTTAGATTATAAGTTTAGGTTTAGGTTGGGTTATAGGTTAAGGTTTAGGTTCAGGTTATAGGTTTTGGGATTTGAGAATAGGTTTAGGTTATAATTTAGGTTTAGGTTTAGGTTTAGGTTATAGGGTTTAGGTTATAGGTTTAGGTTATTTGTTATAAAGGTTTAAGTTATAGGTTTAGGTTTAGGTTTAGGTTTAGGTTTAGGTTTTAGGTTTAGGTATAGGCTTAGGTTATAGGTTATATGTTTAGGTTAAGGTTTTGGGATTCGGGTTTGGGTTCAAGTTTGGGTTCGGGTTTAGGTTATAGGTTTAGGTTTAGGTTGGGTTATAGGTTAAGGTTTAGGTTTAGGTTTTGGGATTTGAGAATAGGTTTAGGTTATAAGTTTAGGTTTAGGTTTAGGTTATAGGTTTAGGTTAAGGTTATAGGTTATAGTTTAGGGTTTAGGTTATAGGTTATAGGTTTAGGTTATAGGTTATAGGTTTAGGTTTAGGTTTAGGTTTTAGGTTTAGGTATAGGTATAGGTTTAGGTTATAAGTTTAGGTTTAGGTTTAGGTTATATGTTTAGGTTAAGGTTATAAGGTTTAGTTTAAAGTTTAGGTTATAGGTTTAGGTTATAGGTTATAGGTTTAGGTTTAGGTTTAGGTTTTAGGTTTTAGGTTATAGGTTTAGTTATAGGCTTAGGTTATAGGTTATAGGTTATATGTTTAGGTTATAGGTTATAGGTTATAAGTATAGGTTTAAGTTTAGGTTAAGGTCTACGTTTAGGTTATAAGTATAGGTTTTGGGATCTGAGAATAGATTTAGGTTAAGGTTATAAGTTTAGGTTAAGGTTATAAGTATAAGTTATAGGTTAAGGTTATAGTTTAGGTTAAGTTTATAAGTATAGGTTATTGGTTTAGGTTTAGGTTATAGATTATAAGTATAGGTTTATGTTTAGGTTAAGATCTAGATTTAGGTTATAGGTATAGGTTTTGAGATTTGAGAATATGTTTAGGTTAAGGTTATAAGTATAAGTTATAGGTTAAGGTTTAGGTTTAGAAAATTGGGTTCGAGCTCGGGATCGAGTTTAGGTTTGGGATTAGGTTTTAGGTTATAGGTTTTGGTTTAGGGTTAGGTTTAGGTTATAAGTTATATGTTATAGCTTTAGGGAATTGAGAATAGGTTTAAGTTATAGGTTTAGGGTGTGGTTTATGTTAAGGGTGTGATACCTCCAAATACAGATATAAACACGGCCTGTCCAAATGGCCAGGCCACTCCAATGTTATCCGTAAGAAATTGACAGTTTCATCATGGTTATAATAGCAATTTTCACCTTCTAGGGACTCCTGCTCATTCAAATAGCTCTGATGCACATTTAGATCTACTCCATTAATTTCGAGCAAATACATAAACACGGCCTGTCCAAATGGTCAGACCCCTCCAATGTTGTCCATAGGAAATGGATAGCTTCATCATGATCATAACAGTGGTTCCCACCTTTTAGGGACACCCGCTCATTCAGATAGCTTCGACGCACATCCGGATCTGCTCCATTAATTTCAAGCAAATACATAAACACGGCCTGTCCAAATGACTAGACCACTCCAATGTTGTCCATATGAAATGGATAACTTCATCATGGTTATAATAGTGGTTGCCATCTTCCAGGGACCCCCGCTCAACATCCGAATAGCTCTGACGCACATCTGGGTCTGCTCCATCATTTTTTATGGAATTATGCATGTCCTGTTCATGAGCATGCCTAATATTGCCAATGCATGGGATTCAATACAAATACCTTTTCATGATTCAAAGACACGAACTCGAGGGTTTTCCTTACCTTCCATTGTATGCTTCCAAGGTGCAGATGACCCCTGAAACACACATACATCTTGAGAGCTTCTCAAAATCGTAAACTGTTTTGTTTTGAAACTCATTCATCTTACCTAAAAACTTGTCACATAATGAATAACTGTAACCACAATGATAACTATTGTGAATGCACTATAATGAACAAATTATTATTATTATAGATAACTATAATTACAACATAGATATCATGCACACGATATCACATAATGCATTGTTTGATGAACTACACATGTGCATTCTTGACGAGAGATGTACCAGATGGTTGAATCTGAAATATGCAGCTCCAATCCTCCCACATGCAGCATCCACCTGAAAGAATATGCATAACCATCATACTTGAGTAATTAATACAGGAATGTACAAGTAAAACCATAAAATCAGAAATACTCACTGCATGTTCAAGATCTCCTCCATAGTTAATGATCTCATTCTAAAGCCCTTCTCTCTCCTCCTTTACTTGGGATTGGGATCGGCAATGCAAGGAGTTGCATTGACGGAGTTAAAAAAGGGCTTAGGCTCCATTTGATTTTCAAATTTTTTTTTTTTTTCATAAATACTAATGTGATGACCAAATGGAGCCTAAGACTATAAATACGTTCAAATATAGAGTACAAAATTCATTTAATATTAAAAAAAAAAAGAAGTGCCAAATTAGTTCAAAATGTATACTACACATGCTTAATTATAGAGTACCAAATTTGTTCAAATTATTGAATTCTCAAAGCCTCTTTCCCCCATTACACAAATGATCCCGGACTGGCCTCTCCAAGTGTATATGTGAACCCATCTTCTTTCCACAAAGGAACGTGAGGTTGTATAACCTCAGTCAGGACAATAACAAAAGCTCCATCCTCCAACGGTTCGCCATGGACATTTACATTTGGATTAACTTCGTGTACTTCACCACGAGTGACTACACCACATTTTCCAAAACGAAGCAAGTCGCATCTCTTATCGATATATATAATATTCGACTACATTTACAAATAAAATGGCATTGGTATTTTTAGCATCTATAATATAATTGTAAGCCCAATACAGTAAAAAAATTATACTTGTATACCAACGATGCCTGAGCAGATTTAGCGACTGTAAGTGATGAGAGATTTTGAGTATACTATCTCTCTTTCTACATATCCACCAATATTTTCTTCATCTCAACTATATCTTGAGTCATATCATCCAATTCTTTCTTCATCGGAAATAACTTGTGAGTTACACTCTCCTTATCTTTTGTCACATTCTCTACCTTTGAACAAGTAGGGGCTGACTTCT
The DNA here is from genome assembly GCA_037074715.1 of Magnolia kwangsiensis. Lineage (NCBI taxonomy): Eukaryota > Viridiplantae > Streptophyta > Magnoliopsida > Magnoliales > Magnoliaceae > Magnolia > Magnolia kwangsiensis. Next base: position 6,022,489 of record CM073580.1, read on the forward strand.
TCAGTCCTAGCTTACTTATTGAGCAACCTAGACCCCACATTCACCCTCTATTGTCATAACCAACCAACTGTAAAATATTGTAAATCAAGTTATTAGGATATTCATAATTACCATAAATCTTAAGTAATTTTTAAAATTTATTGGCACCTCTGTAAGGGCATCATTTATGCCAGTCATCCTAAAAGCAGGATTGTTACTATAGAGCTTATCTAGTTTTTCCTGTGAAAAAATATAAATGAATGCAATATAATTCAAAGTTATACATAGGCTTTTCATAAGGGTACTAGTTAGTGGTACGAGGGATGCACTTACAGCAAGGTCGAGATACTAGATAACTTTGTACTTTCTTGTATGGGCTCTTAAGAAGACTTCACATCTACCTATCTTGGCATCAAAAGTAAGATTCTTCTCCATCACCTTTGGCACATTATATATCATTCAAATACACATCATTAATAGATTTAGATGAATGATAATTCAAATTTAAACTATAATATCTATTTTTAAGTACATACCATCTTATGACGAGTAACAGCCATGCTGTGCCTCCCAAGACACGTAGGTACTTTTAGCTTGGCCCAATTGACTTTATTCTTTGTGCTTACCCTCTTGAATTCCTCGGTGGTACGTTGATCCATGAAGATCCTTCAATCCTCCATGGGGATACTTGGGGGGACAAGACCATCTCTCACAACAATAGAATCCTTATTTTTAATATATTTTGTAGTCAATATTCTCTTGTAATTCCTCCACATTTCATTGATGCGTTTTATAATGTAATCAAGACTTGCATCCCAACTTTGACCCTTAAACTCATAAAATTGTGACAATCTTTCTGTGACCATATGAATTTGTTCATGAGGCACTTGGCGAAAGTCTAGGTATATGATTAGGATATGAGAGCGGGTGAGGACACCAAAATGCGAGGTAAAATCTCTGCGATCGGAAGAGTCCTCATTCAGTTGCCCGAATTCATTTGTCTTTAGGACTTTTTTCCTATTATGTTGCACAAGTGAAGAGACCCCCTAGTAATGCCTCTCTTTCTAGATGAAGAAGAAGCTGACACAATTACATAAAAAGAATAACAGTTATATATACACATCATTGATTATTGCCAATATATAAGAAAAAGAAAATTTACACATATAATTAAGGAGAAGTATCTTATTACCTTTGGTGTTGCTTGAATTTGTACTCAATTTGCTTTTGGCATGAGATATGTTTCTAAAAGGCTTTTGAAGTGATTACATTGAAATTTAGGTTTGGATGAGTTGACTAGCCTGATTTTGGTTGGATAATCTGCATAGATGGGTCCACCTGATGCATGGTTTGGATGTCCCTCCTACATGCCAGAATGGTGTCTGTGTAGCAAATCCCTCTCATTTATTTCACAAAATTCCTACCTTCTATGTAAATCCCCCCATATTTATTTTCAAAAGACTCAAAATAGACGACTGTTGTGTTCATTGCCAGGTTTAGCCTTTATGCAGTACTGAAACTTTTTTTTTATTTATAGGCCATAGACAAGCTTCCTCTTATCCCAACTGTACTTGAGGTTGTTGGAATATTGTTTTCTTGGGTAAGTTGTTCAATTCATCTGTTATTTCTGAAAAGGAAAAGATAGATTGCATTTTCTTATGATTTTAGTCTAACTATTTTCATTTTCTTCCGTTTACCATTGCGAGTGCCATATAGGTTAGTAGGACTCTCAAACTCCCTCTTTTTTTTTCTTTTTTTCCTTTCAAATGGTCTGATTTTCATATGAAACTTCTCCTGGTATTGATGTGCCAGCTTGTCCCCAACTTGGGTAAAGGAGGGAGGTTGATGTTAATCATGAGAATTCCCATTTTGAATCTCGAGCACTGGATCTACTCCTTCTACCCGTAATGTGACGGAGCCAGCATCGCCGTCACATATTATATCGCAGGCGTCTGATCCCTTAGTCACGCATACACCGGGCACAGCATGTAAGTCTAGACATATTTTTTTAACTGACTTCTGTTTATGTTTAGACTTACATATTTCTTTTGCAGCAGCATCGTCGACCAGCCGACGAGGACGTGGACCCACGCGTGGGTTGCTTTTAGAGCGACTTACGTGTGAGGGTAGGGTGACGGTAGAGTTCCCACAGGATTGTATTAGACCTGTTGGGAACAATGCCAGCTTGTTTACGTCGGAGGTCGGTGTCCTATGTCGATCTCTGATCCCCGTCACCACCCCCGGTTGGGCAGACGTGACAGATGATATGCGACAGCTCATCCGTCAGTGCCTTCAGGTAAATTGTAGTAAATTAAAATTTATTTTATAAAAGTTCATTTATGATTAAGTTATGTTGCTCGAAATTAATAGAGCATACCTGGATGTGCGTCGGAGCTATCCGGATGAGCGGCGGTCCCTGGGAGGTGGGAACCGCTATTATGACCATGATGAAGCTGTCCATTTCCTATGGACAACATTGGGAGGGCCTGACCATTTGGACAGGCCGTATTTTAGTATTAGCTCAAAATTAATGGAGCATACCCGGATGTGCATCGGAGCTATCCGGATGAGCAGGGGTCATCTGAATGGAAGGTGGAACTGCTGTTATGACCATGATTAAGCTGTCCGTTTCCTATGGAAAGTATTTGAAGGGCCTAGCCATGTTGACAGGCCATGTTTATATTTGTATTTGCAGGGACCTCACCCTTAACCTAAACCACACCTAATTCTATTACCTGAACCTATAACCTATTCTCAAATCCCTATAGCTATAATCTATAACCTACCTAAAACCTTAACCTAAAACCTAAATGTGTTCTCAAATCCCTAAACCTAAACATACACCTAATCCTATTCTCAACTACCTAACCTAAACCTAAACCTAAACTTGAAAACCAAAAGAAAAACCCGATCCCGAACTCAAACCTGATTTCCTAAACCAAAACCTTAACCTATTCTCAATTCCCTAAACCTATACCTATAACCTACCTATAACCTTAACCTAAAACCAAAACCTTAACCTATTCTCAAATCCCTAAACCTAAACCTACACCTAATCCTATTCTCAACTACCTAACCTAAACCTAAACTTGAAAACCCAAAGCAAAACCCGATCCCGAACCCTAACCTGATTTCCTAAACCTAAACCTTAACCTATTCTCAAATTCATAAACCTATAACCTATAACCTACCTATAACCTTAACCTAAAACCTAAACCTTAACCTATTCTCAATTCCCTACAACTATAACCTATAACCTACGTAAAACCTTAACCTAAAACCTAAACCTTAACCTATTCTCAAATTCCTAAACCTAAACCTACACCTAATCCTATTCTCAACTACCTAACTTAAACCTAAACCTAAACTTGAAAACCCAAAGCAAAACCCGATCCCGAACCCAAACCCGATTTCCTAAACCTAAACCTTAACCTATTCTCAAATCCCTAAACCTATAACCTTTAACCTACATATAACCTTAACCTAAAATTAAAACCTTAACCCATTCTCAAATCCCTAATCCTAAACCTACACCTAATCCTATTCTCAACTACCTAACCTAAACCTAAGCCTAAACTTGAAAACCCAAAGAAAAACCCGATCCCGAACCCAAACCCAATTTCCTAAACCTAAACATTAACCTATTCTCAATTCCCTAAACCTATAACATATAACCTACCTATAACCTTAACCTAAAACCTAAACCTTAACCTATTCCCTAATCCCTACAGATATAACCTATAAACTACCTAAAACCTAAACCTATTCTCAAATCCCTAAACCTAAACCTACACATAATCCTATTCTCAACTATCTAACCTAAACCTAAACTTGAAAACCCAAAGCAAAACCCGATCCCGAACCCAACCCAATTTCCTAAACCTAAACCTTAACCTATTCTCAATTCCCTAAACCTATAACCTATAACCTACCTATAACCTTAACCTAAAACCTAAACCTTAACCTATTCTCAAATCCCTACAGATATAACCTATAACCTACCTAAAACCTAAATGTGTTCAAAAATCCCTAAACCTAAACCTACACCTAATCCTATTCTCAACTATCTAACCTAAACCTAAGCCTAAACTTGAAAACCCAAAGCATAACCCGATCCCGAAACCAAACCCGATTTCCTAAACCTAAACCTTAACCTATTCTCAATTCCCTAAACCTATAACCTATAACCGACCTATAACCTTAACCTAAAACCTAAACCTTAACCTATTCTCAAATCCCTAAACCTAAACCTACACCTAATCCTATTCTCAACTACCTAACCTAAACTTGAAAACCCAAAGCAAAACCCGATCCCGAACCCAAACTCGATCTCCTAAACCTAAACCTTAACCTATTCTCAAATCCCTAAACCTATAACCTATAACCTACCTATAACCTTAACCTAAAACTTAAACCTTAACCTATTCTCAAATCCCTACTACTATAACCTATAAACTACCTAAAACCTAAACCTAAAACCTTAACCTATTCTCAAATCCATAAACCTAAACCTACACCTAATCTTATTCTCAACGACCTAACCTAAACCTAAACCTAAACTTGAAAACCCAAAGCAAAACCCGATCCCGAACCCAAACCCGATTTCGTAAACCTAAACCTTAACCTATTCTCAAATCCCTAAACCTATAACCTATTACCTATCTAAAACCTAAACCTTAACCTATTCTCAAATCCCTACAGCTATAACCTATAAACTACCTAAAACCTTAACCTATTTTCAAATCCCTAAACTAAACCTACACCTAATCCTATTCTCAACTACCTAACCTAAACCTAAACCTAAACTTGAAAACCCAAAGCAAAACCCGGTCCCGAACCCAAACCCGATTTCCTAAACCTAAACCTTAACCTATTCTCAATTCCCTAAACCTATAACTTATAACCTACCTTACAACCTTAACCTAAAAGCTAAACCTTAACCTATTCTCAAATCCCTACAGCTATAACCTATAGACTACCTAAAACCTAAACCTGAAACCTTAACCTATTCTCAAATCCCTAAACCTAAACCTACACCTAATCCTATTCTCAACTACCTAACCTAAACTTGAAAACCCAAACCAAAACCCGATCCCGAACCCAAACTCGATCTCCTAAAACTAAACCTTAATCTATTCTCAAATCCCTAAACCTATAACCTATAACCTACCTATAACCTTAACCTAAAACCTAAACCTTAACCTATTCTCAAATCCTTATAGATATAACCTATAAACTACCTAAAACCTTAACCTATTCTCAAATTCCTAAACCTAAACCTACACTTAATCCTATTCTCAACTACCTAACCTTAACCTAAACCTAAACTTGAAAACCCAAAGCAAAACCCGATCCCGAACCCAAACCAGATTTCCTAAACCTAAACCTTAACCTATTCTCAAATCCTTAAACCTATAACCTATAACCTACCTATAACCTTAACCTAAAACCTAAACCTTAACCTATTCTCAAATCCCTACAGCTATAACCTATAACCTACCTAAAACCTTAACCTAAAACCTAAATGTGTTCTCAAATCCCTAAACCTAAACCTACACCTAATCCTATTCTTAACTACCTAACCTAAACCTAAACCTAAACTTGAAAACCCAAAGCAAAACCCGATCTCGAACCCAAACCTGATTTCCTAAACCAAAACCTTAACCTATTCTCAATTCCCTAAACCTATACCTATAACCTACCTATAACCTTAACCTAAAAACTAAACCTTAACCTATTCTCAAATTTCTAAACTTAAACCTACACCTAATCCTATTCTCAACTACCTAACTTAAACCTAAACCTAAACTTGAAAAGCAAAACCCGATCCCGAACCCTAACCCGATTTCCTAAACTTAAACCTTAACCTATTCTTAAATCCCTAAACCTATAACCTATAACCTACCTATAACCTTAACCTAAAACCTAAACCTTAACCTATTCTCAATTCCCTACATCTATAACCTATAACCTACCTAAAACCTTAACCCAAAACCTAAACCTTAACCTATTCTCAAATCCCTAAACCTAAACTTACACCTAATCCTATTCTCAACTACCTAACTTAAACCTAAACCTAAACTTGAAAACCCAAAGCAAAACCCGATCCCGAACCCAAACCCGATTTCCTAAACCTAAACCTTAACCTATTCTCAAATCCTTAAACCTATAACCTATAACCTACATATAACCTTAACCTAAAACCTAAACCTTAACCTATTCTCAAATCCCTAAACCTAAACCTACACCTAATCCTATTCTTAACTACCTAACCTAAACCTAAACCTAAACTTGAAAATCCAAAGCAAAATCTGATCCCGAACCCAAACCCGATTTCCTAAATCTAAACCTTAACCTATTCTCAAATCCCTAAACCTATAACCTATAACCTACCTATAACCTTAACCTAAAACCTAAACCTTAACCTATTCTCAAATTCCTAAACCAAAACCTATACCTAATCCTATTCTCAACTACCTAACCTAAACCTAAACTTGAAAACTCAAAGCAAAACCCGATCCCGAACCCAAACCCGATTTCCTAAACCTAAACCTTAACCTATTCTCAAATCCCTAAACCTATAACCTATAACCTACTTATAACCTTAACCTAAAACCTAAACCTTAACCTAAAACCTAAAACCTAAAACCTTAACCTAAAACCTAAAACCTATAACCTACCTAAAACCTTAACCTAAAACCTAAATGTGTTCTTAAATCCCTAAACCTAAATCTACACCTAATCCTATTCTCAACTACCTAATCTAAACCTAAACCTAAACTTGAAAACCCAAAGCAAAACCCGATCCCGAACCCAAACCCAATTTCCTAAACCTAAACCTTAACCTATTCTCAATTCCCTAAACCTATAACCTACCTATAACCTTAACCTAAAACCTAAACCTTAACCTATTCTCAATTCCCTAAATCTAAACCTACACCTAATCCTATTCTCAACTACTTAACCTAAACCTAAACCTACACCTAATCCTATTCTCAACTACCTAACCTAAACCTAAACCTAAACTTGAAAACCCAAAGTAAAACCCGATCCCGAACCCAAACCCGATTTCCTAAACCTAAACCTTAACCTATTCTCAAATCCCTAAACCTATAACCTATAACCTTAACCTAAAACCTAAACCTTAACCTATTCTCAAATCCCTAAACCTACCTATACCGAATATGTTTCAGGCTCCTGCCGCACGCTTACCCATCGATGCCCCACCACCTCTGCCTCCATCTTTGTGATTTTTTGTATTTTATTTATGATGTTAAACTTATATGCATTTATGCATGATGTAGTTTATGTTTGGATAGATTTATTTATGTACTTTGGAGTTAAATGGCTGTGAATGTGAATATGATGAAATATATTACATGATAGGTGTATATCAGGAATTATATTGTAACAGGTGTATATCAGGTGTATTTCAAGAATTTTGTGTTGGAATGGAGCGAGGGAAAAAAAAAAACTTTTACCTACGAAACTTTTTGTCATAGTTAAAAGTCTCACAAATGTTTTTACCTATGAAAATATTCATAGCTAAACGGCTGGGGAAAAATCATGTACCTTTTAGCTACGAAAATATTGGTAGGTAAAAAGTCTTGTTAATATTTTTAGCTACAAAATTTTTGGTAGCTAAAATGAGTTTAATATTTTTGGCTACGAAATAATTGGTATGTAAAAAATCTTGTAAATATGTTTAGCTACAAAATTGTTGGCAGGTAAAAAGTGTTTTTAATATTTTTGGCTACGAACGTATTCGTAGGTAAAAAGTCTTGTAATTATTTTTAGCTACGAAATTGTTGGTAGGTAAAAAGTGATTTAAATAACTTTGGCTACGAAAGTATTCGTAGGTAAAAAGTAATGTATATATTTTTAGCTACGAAATTGTTGGTAGGTAAAAAGTTTTGTATGTATTTTTACCTGCAAAACTATTCGTAGGTAAATGTTTTTCCTACGAAAATTTTCGTCGGCAAAAGTCTTACCTTTACCAACGAATTTTTTTTTTTCGTGGGTAAAATGTTTTCCCCTCGGGCTTTTAGCTACGAAATTTCCAACGAAATATTTCGCTGGTAAAACTTTTTTGCTGCGAAATTTAGCCTTTTGCCTACGAAAAGTTTCGTTGGTAAAAGTGGCATTTCTTGTAGTGTCACAAGCACTTGTGCACCCAATTCCTCTGGTTATGAATCCATGTGCCTATTTCTTCCCTAATATGAAAAGAAAAGAAAAAAAAAACTAATGGTTAAGAAATAATTTAGATCATAGATAAAGTACAAAAAATTCACTATATTATCCAAACCTTGAATAAATTTTCTCCAATAAATATCACTTTGTTACACGCTTAGAAAATACAAACAAATTAGTAGATTCTCTTTCATCATTTTCTTTTCTTTGTTTTCTTGACCACAACACTGATGTCTTCAGATTCATCGAATATCAACTCATCAACCATTGCTAATGAGGTGAGATCAAATCCTACATCGGCATTACTTACAACCTTTAATTGTTCCGATAGAACGCACGTCTCTTCTTCAACAAAAAAATTTTTTGGAACCTCCAAGACCACATGCCAGTTAGGATTTTTTGGATCTCTGGAGTAGAAAACTTGTGTGGCATGCTCTGCAAGAATGAAGGGCTCATCACCGATTTTGTCTGAACTGTAAAGACTAGACAAATTTACTAATCTCAAATTCACTTCGACATTAAAGGAAATACTATAATATATTACTTTCACCCAATCACACTTAAATAGGATGGGCTTATATCATGTTCGGTGCTCCAATTGGATAATTCTACAAAGGACTTCGTAGTAAGGTTGATTTCCATCCACTGTATTGATATCCTTAACACTTGATCGGAAGGTTGTCATGCCCACTGTCCTAAACCCACTGTTTTGGTTCGTTTTCTTCTCCTCATAGTCCTTAGTGACAAAGAGGAAACCATTAATACAATACTTATTGTATTGCATAGAAAAAGCTAGAGGTCCACTCACTACATCTTTAAATTCATTATCGTCAAATTCAATGAACTCTAGTTGCCTCTTCAACCAAGATATGAATTCGTTCTCGCTAGGCACCCTGTTGGTCTTCTTATAGCATCGCTGTAAGAAATCTTTGTGCTTGTTGCGAGATATTTGATAACATTATTATATTGAAATCGCATAAAGTAAGGAAGATATATATATATATATATATATATATATATATATATATATATATATATATATATATATATATATATATATATATATATATATATTGGTCCTCTTATAGCATCGCTGCAAGAAATCTTTGTGCTTGTTGCGAGATATTCGATAACATTATTATATTGAAATCGCATAAAGTAAGGAAGATATATACATACATACATATATATATATATATATATATATATATATATATATATATATATATATATATATATATATATATATATATATATATATATATGTATGTATGTATGTATGTATGTATGTATGTATGTATGTATATATATATATATATATACATACATACATACATACATACATACATACATACATATATATATATATATATATATATATATGTATGTATGTATGTATGTATGTATGTATGTATGTATATATACATACATACATACATACATACATACATACATACATACATACATATATATATATATATATATATATATATATATATATATATATATATATATATATATATATATATATATATATATGAGCTTATTGTACATAGCATTCCAACTCGTCGTAGTTGGGATGACTCTTCAGTACCCATGTACAAGCTTGTTCGTATTCGAGACCTGCTAGGATAACACTTTAACCCGAAATTACTGGACCAATGTCGTCATCATTAGGGTCATCATCAATGATATCTTCCAACTTACGTAGTCCTAAATCATTTTTCCATCTTTTCCAGTAAGCTTGTTTTCTGTTTTCCTTTATATTGGTTGCAGAATATAACTATCTCCTCTTGGATGTACTGCTCTGCAATACAACCCTCAGGTCATGTCTTGTTATGGACATAGGCCTTGATTGTCTTCATGAACCTGACAAAGTTAATGATACATTATATATACATGCAAATGTAAATGTTAAGCCAATTTATTCTTATTAAGCTCACAGCATACCTTTTGAATAGATACATCCATCGATAGTACACAGGACTACATATGCAAGCCTCGTAAGCCAAATGGATCGACAAATGCATCATAATGACAAATATCGATGGCGGGAATATAGTTTCAAGCTGACATAACGTCTTAGCCATGCCCCTCTCGAGAGTAAGGAGTATTTGAAGGTCTATGGTTGTCGATCACAAGGTATTAAAGAAGGTACAAAAGCTTGTAATTATAGGACGAATGACCTTCCTACCCCTGAATGCATGCTGGATGAGAACTAGGAGCAGATGTTGCATCAACACATGGTAAGAATGAGACGTCATTCCCTTTAAATCTACGCAATCTTCCTTTACGATGGTTGATAAAGGTTGAATATTGTATATCAAACCCCAGTTATTACTTGATTTTGTGTACATGATAATGCTTAATGTCATATTTTAATTATGTTTTTATTGCAGGGAGTAATTAGAAGTGTGGACTAAAAAAGAGTACTAAAAGTGTAGATTCGACGTTTTGGAGTCACCAAAGTAAGGGACGCACTCCAGAGGATCAAGATTGAAGAAATTACATGCCAGGGATCCGAGGAAATCAAGTCATTCACGTTAAAGAGACCCGAAAGTGGTCCAGAATGTAAGATCATAGGGTTCTTGCCATCCATTTGGCTCGAAACTTCATACATGGCTTGGGAGCCATAAATTAACCATACACGTAAAATTTCAACCATTGGATATTTCGGGAAGTCACCCAATGGATAGATTAGCCCCTTAATGACTTAAGTGGGGCTCACTTGGTCTCTGGATATGCTTCAAATTTGGTATCAACCCCTGATATAAGAAGATAAACTAAATAGATGGATTGGATTTCTCAGAAACATTATAGTGGACCCCACACCGTGGTGCGTGTACACCATGTACATGCAATCACGACGTGCACCACACCGACTAAGTCGGTCTGCAAGCACTAACCCGTGACTCCTTTCAAAAATGGAAACTTTCATTTTTAGTTTCAGCATAATCGATGGGCGGTCCATTTTGCGGAAGCTAGTGAGCCACCATCATGGCCCATGGGGAGAATCCAAACCGTCCGTCATGTAGAGGGGGAAAAACCTATCGAACCCATGCTGACTGTTTGCACCCACGCATACACACGTGCTTGCTACAGAGGACACAAACAGGCTGTCCTACAACGTTTAAAATGGCTGCAGCGTGGTTGCTTCTCTAGGCCGCATTAATGGACACTCAAAATTGACTGTTCCTGATCAAAATTTCGAGAGGAATCCAATGGACGGATTGGATTTCATTGTTGACATCAATGTGGGCCCCACTGAGCATCGCAACGCTGTTACGTGTGAAAGAGTCCGACCAGACGCTGCCCGCTTTTTGCGGAAGTCATACAATCCGGATGATGGTCAGATGGCTGATCCAAGCCATCCATCGTGCAGGCCATCGAAAACAGTCCCAGGAGACGTTGATCTTTGGAAAGAAGGCAAAGGAAAACGGGAGTTTGGAGGCCCCGAATGTGGCTGTGTAAAAGAGTTACGCGGCTATTGCTGCAGCAGCCGACTCTTCCACCGACTTCACCTCTCCACCGCCCCTCCAGCAGTTATAAAAGGAGAAGGATGTGGAGAAAGAAGGGGGTAGATCCAGAGCCAAGGAGAGAGAGAGAGAGAGAGGAAAGAGAAAAAAGAGAAGAGAGAGAGAGAGAGGAAGAAAGAAGGGCCACAAGGATGTTTTCCTTTAATCAATTTTATTTTTCTTTCTTTCCAATTGAATTTATGAATTGCTAATTTCTTAGTTAGGGTTAAGATGAAACCCCTAATTTGAATGACTCTTGTTTATTGTTGAATTCATCTTGATTCGATTAATTTGTTTCTTTTTCTAGTGTGCTTAACCGAAATTTCTGTACTTTTCCATTCTATGAGCTTAACCAAAGTCTAGATGTGGATGTTGTTTAGAATCTTATTCTAGGTGCTTATGTCTAACCATGAACAGGTTTCCTATAGAGAAAGAAATAGGAATTACATCTCTTCATGTCTGACCATGGATGGAAAGATGTGATCCTTATACTTTAAGGGATTATACATTCTGTGTGCCCGAATAGGGACATAGAGTGTGCTTTATTTATTAATTTATATTAATCTGAATTAGGGTGAATTAACAGGTAAAACAAGGGCTAGGATAATTAAAGGTGGATTCAAAAGTCTTAGTATTCTCCTTAGTTGAATTTTTCTCATTGTTCTTAGTTATTTTACATTGATTTTTATTAGTTTACTTAATCATTAGTTCAACTATTTGTTGGATTAGTTAGGAAGAATTGTAAATTTCGAATTGTGACTAGTCCTCATGAGAACGATCTCGTAATACGTACTGTATCTACATCTGATTTGCATACTTGCAAATTTAAAATCATTTAAATCAGATTGGTTTAAATAAAGCATCAAGTTGTTGGCGCCGTTGCCGGGGACTGTTTCAGTCCAAATTAGATTTAGGATTCTTTCTTATCATAATTCATAACCTTAAGATTTTTCTCGCAGTATTTTAGAAAACTTATTATTTTTTATTATTTTTTTTTAATTTTTGTTTACAGGAATTGAAGAAGGAAGCTGCAAAATAAAGTTTTCTTCAAAAGGAGGAACTCCCAAATCTTTGGTCATCGATTATCTCCTTTTCTAGGTTCTTCCTTCCAATTCATGTTTACATAGTTTTATCTTGTTTTAAAGAATTCATAATTTTTAGTTCTAGTTTTAATTCTCTTAGGTTACATCTTAATTTAGTTTTCTTTCTTACATTGCAATAACATAGTTTGTGTTAGGACGTAGATCTCTGAACATAGAACTAATACCTCTTGATCTTGAAATAGAAAGAGTCTTTCGTAGAAGATTAAGAAACATCCTATTTGAAATGGCAGACGAGAATGGAATTAAAGCTCTTAGAGATTATTTAGCTCCTGTCTAATTCAATGCGCCTTCATTCATAGTATTTCCAGCCACCATGGTAGCACACTTTGAACTTAAACCTGAAGTCATACAATTGTTACCCTCTTTCTATGGTTTAGACAAGGAGGATCCATATCATCATGTGAAAGAATTCTTAGACATTTAGTCTACCTTTAAGTTTCAAAACTTTTCAGATGATTCGATCCGTTTATGCCTCTTTCCTTTTTCTTTGAAGGATAAGACAAGAGCATGGTTGAATTCTCTAGGAGTTGGGTCTATCACTACATGGGACCAACTTTTTAAGAAGTTCTTAAACAAGTTCTTCCCGGTTCATAAAACTAATGTTCGCCGTAGAGAAATTACTAATTTCACACAAAAAGACGGTGAGCACTTTTATGAATGTTGGGAAAGATGGAAAGACTTGCTTCTTAAATGTCCACACCATAGTTTTGAGAAGTGGTAACAAGTTCAATACTTCTATGATGGTTTGACACCCCAAAATCCTCGCATGGTTGATGCCACTAGTGGAGGGTCATTCATGACCAAAAGTGACGTCGAAGCTTGAAATTTCTTTGAAACCCTATGTGAAAACTCCCATCAATGAGATTATTCAAATAAAGGTGAAAGAAGTCCTCAATCACAGAAGAAAGGTAGTATATATGAGATAAGAGTCGCGCCAGATCTTTATGCCAAGATTGATAGCCTAACAAAGAAAGTTGATGATCTGATGTTGAATAATGGACCTCCACAAATAACTCAAATCGAGTCATGTGCCATATGTTCCAGTCCTGGCCATCCTACGCAGTCGTGTCCATCTGGTACAGCATTCCTAGAATTTCTCTCTGAACAAGTACATGCTATGAATACTTTCCGGAGACTTAAGAATGATTCTTACTCAGACACCTACAATCCAGGGTGGGCTAGGCATCCAAAATTTTCTTGGGTAAAAGGACCACAACAAGGAGGACCATCTGAAAATCCTTTAATGTAACCTTACCCCCAAGTTGGTAGTCAATAACCTCAGCAGTTTCCGCAGCATCAACAAGTACCTCCACAATCTAGGAAACCATCACTAGAGGATACACTCAATCTTTTTATGCAGAGTTTACTTCAATTTCAAAAAGTTACATAACAAACTTTACTAGCTTACAAGAAAATGTGTAATCCATTGCCAAGTTGGAAGTACAGTTGGGTCAACTTGCTACCACATTGAGTGAGAGAGAGAAGGGCAAGTTCCCTAGCCAACCTGTGGCAAATCCAAAAGGACAGTATGAGATTGACTCTAATTCAAACCAAGAACAATATCATGAGCAAGTCAAATCTATCATTACCCTTAGGTCTGGTAAACAGATCAAGAACAAAGTAGAGATGCCTAGGGAAGAATCAAATTCCAAATCGGAAGACCAAAATGAAGCGGAGAAACATACCAGTGCATCCAAAGTCCAAAAGCACTTTAACCCTCCAGAAACCACTCATGTGTCATCTTATGTGCTTAAAGCACCTTTTCCTCAAATTCTGACACCAGTTAAGAAAAGAAACAACTTTAATGATATATTGGAGATGTTTAAGCAAGTGCAAATTAACATACCGTTGCTTGATGCTATCAAGCAAGTCCCTGCTTATGCTAAGTTTCTTAAAGATTTATGCACTCAAAAGCGTAAGATGAATGTTCACAAGGTCTTCCTTGCAGAGCAACTCAGCTCCATGATTCAAAACAACACCCCTCCTAAATTTAGGGATCCAGGAGCTCCTACCATTTCTTGCGTCATAAGAGATCATAAGGTTGAGAAAGCATTACTTGATTTAGGGGCCAGTTTTAATTTATTACCATATTCTATATATGAGCAACTAGGACTTGGTGAACTGAAACCAACTAAAATAACACTACAACTAGCTGATAGATCTATCAAGTTACCCCGTGGTGTTATTGAGGATGTGTTAATCCAAGTTGATATGTTTTATTTTCCAGTGGATTTCATCGTTCTAGATACTCAGCGTGTCCAAAATCTTACTAGTCAAATTCTGATTATTTTAGGATGTCCATTCTTGGCCATATCCAATGCTATCATAAATTATAGGAATAGAGTTATGAAGTTATCTTTTGGTAACATGAAGATTAAACTCAATGTTTTCATTGCTGCACAACAACCAACAGACTTGGATGATATATTTGAAGTGGACATGATTGAGAGTCCAGTGCATAAATCTTTCCTTCAATCTTTCGAAGACATACTTGAGACTTGCTTAGCACATTTCAGCATGAATTTTGATATAGAAAGTTCCATCCAAGAAGTCAATGCATTGCTCGACTCTACTCTTATAATGGAAACTATAAAATGGAAAGCTAAAGTGGTACTTCTTCCACCCTCTTAGTCTAAACTAGTTCCGTCTGTTGATAAACCACCTGAACTTGACCTTAAATAATTACCTAAAAGTCTCGAGTATACATTTTTAGGTCCTTCTGAGACTCTGCCTATCATTATAGCTTCTAACCTTGAGAAGAAACAGGAGAGCAGGTTTCTTAATGTTCTTAGAGAATATAAGGTAGCAATTGGGTGGACGATAGCAGACATAAAGGATCCGTATGCCCCACTGTGTGTATGTATCATACTGTTCTTGAAGAAAATGCAGAAACGTTGGGTGAAATGCAAACGAGGCTTAATCTTAACATGGAAGAAGTTGTTTGAGTGGAAGTGCTTAAATTATTAGACGATGGTATCATTTACCCCATTTCAGATAGCATGGGTCAAGTTGTTCTTACAAAGTCTGGGATTGGTTAATCAAGGTGTTGAGAAAATTTAGTTGGCGGATCCAGGTTATCAAGATTGATTAATTCATGGTTCATTCTTGTCTAGCTGAAGATATAAAACTTAACGCTCCTGGGAGGCAACTCAACTTTTCATTTCATTTCAATTTTCTAGTTAATTAGTTCAATGTTTGTGGGTAACATTGCTGCAAACCCTCACGAGACTACAACTCGTCCACTAGGGGCAACCTAAGGGTTTAAAGGCTTGTTGCATACACTAAATGCAATCGAGAGCACTTGCGAAAGTGGTGTAGGTAGGATTTTATTTTTATTATTTTTATTTTTCTTTTGTTGATTTCTCTCTTATGCTGAATCATTTTTACGCTGATTTCTTTGGGAAGCCTCTTGATTCTTTCATCTAGGTACTATATTTCTATCACTCCTCTTTTACTTTCGTTGTCCCATGTGCATTGCATGCTTAGTTCTTTTACATTGAGGACAATGTAGATTTTAGGTTGGGGGTGGGAGATTAGGTTACCTAATCAGTATTTTCTTAGTCGTGAGCAAAAATTGTGAAAATTTTTAACTTTTTTTGGAATTTCTTGTGAATTTGAAGTGATTTTGAAGGATAGTCGTGATTGCAAAATTACAAGATACAGAATGTTGGTAATTTATGACTATTGGATTCAGCCATCCGTTAGATTTCACAGTTAAGTTTGAATTGTTAACTTGTGATTAGAAGTTGTAAACACTAATTGAGTCATGATTTCACATATCACATCTTGCCTACACATTAAGGTTCTGGTTCGATATTGAATGATTAACTTGGTAATCACTAAGCATGAAAAGAACCAGCCTGAAAAATAAAATTTTTAGCATCAGTTTATAAAGAAGAATTGAAAGGGTAAGTCGCATAATCTTCACCATAGTTTTGCTCCCTATAGGCGTAGATTCGATTCCCCATGGATGATATGTGAAAAAGGTTGAGTGTACAATCTTTACCATAGGTTTGCTCCCTATAGGTGAGGATTTGATTCCCCTCCTTAGCGTTACTGTTCATAAAAAAATCAAAGACTGATAGAATGAAAAGTTAATCTGTAAGGCAAGTGTTGATTTCAGTTTTGGGTGTCATGAATGTTCTTGTCAATTACCAATGATATCAAGAAATTGACAATTGGATCTCTTAATAGTGATAAGCTAAGATTACACTTTACACTCATGGAACTCGATGTTTAGAATTGTTCTAATTAATGGATTAATATTTTGAACTTGATTATGAAGTTTACTGTAAGCTTGATTCTAGGAGAAAATTCTACTCACTATTCATGAATCTTAAAATTTTTGCATCTCGACTATTTGTTCACAAGTCACTTGGGTTTACAGGAATTGTCTTTTATTTCTGAAATTATTTTTTGCATACTTTGCTCAGGACTAGCAAAATGCTAGTTAGGGGTTGTGATGAGGGTCAAATATTACATATCAGACCCCATTTATTACCTGATTTTGCATACATGATAATGCTTAATGTCATATTTTAATCGTGTTTTTGTTGCAAGGAGTAATTAGGAGTGTGGACTGAAAAAGAGTACTAAAAGCGTGGATT